>OZ029929.1:9059355-9121855 GCA_964023275.1 Norana najaformis
AAATGGAGTTGCCAGCATCTCACATCCACTGATATGTTTTCATAGCATTTCATAGTTCTTGTTCCTTCTTCGTCACTTCCCATCTGATGTTCACAATACACATTTAGGTGTACCTGCACTTGCCAAAACATTTTCTATTCGATTATAGCTTGAAATTCATGTGGCCATAACAAACTGAAAGACAGACTCTCTCTTCCTGTCCACCACTTACTTGAGCCCAACTGTTAAGTGATACAAAGCCCAGAAGGTGCCTTGCGGTCACACTTTCATCGGTAGACAACCGTTGTCTGCCAACCTTGTTAGCCATGTCTGCTAAGAGACATCGGTTTGAAGGGTGCTACATGGCCTGATGGACGTGTACTTTAAAAAGATCGTCATCCTGGAAAACGAGGTCAGTCCGGGATATGCCAAGTGCCTCCCCCCGCAGGGAAAATTCAAGGCCCAGCATGCTGTTGGAGAGTTTTATGGCAGGATGCTTTCCGAAGGGCACTGATGCTGCTGCTTCATCTTCTCCTCCTCGTCCTCCTCTTCCTCGTCCTCCTCCTCCTCCTCCTGCCAGCAGCTGACGTTTCTTTGCCGGACCCCATTGCAGGCACAAGGCCTCTGTGGACCACCCATGATCCCCCCCCCCGACTAAAGTGCCATGGTTTACGACAGGAATATTGACCGTCAGTCCAGACTGTCCGCCTATGTTTCTTTGTCTTTACCTGTCTTTCTGTGTCTGGCTCTGTATGTCTCAGACTATTCCTGTCTGTATCTATGTGCATCTCCTTAAACCCCTAAGAGGCAATAACGATTGAAGACAAGATTACAACAGTGATTCAGATTAGGACAGCATTTGATAAACTAGAAATAGCATTCACACGACTAAAACTTTGAGTATAGACATTTTACAACAAGGATTCCGATCGACCCTGAGACAATGGTTCAAACCGTAGACAATATTTCAGGGACCCCTTCATCTGCAGCAGTCATCGCTCAGTCGGTCCAGAAACAATTAGTATTTGATTCCAAATGAAGCACAAACTGGACAGTGGCTTCCTGTTCTGACCTCAAAGTTCAAGAACGATTTACCCAGTTTAATCAATTCAGCAGTGCACAGAACGATGATGATGATGATGACTTAGATGATAATGATGAAGTGGCTTAAAATGGGGGCCATCAAAGACAATACCAAATAATTCAATTCGACGCAGAATAGGGATGAAAGCGCAACGCCACCACCACCACCGCCGCTGCCACCACCAAACATGAATCAAGAGCCAGCAACATAATTAAGTTAACGACGATAAGGCCACCTGAATCACTTCCAAAACATACAACATTCTGATTTGATTACAAAGAAATAGGATCCATTTTACACAAAGCGGCAGAGGAGACGAAGAAGTAGAAGAAGAATGCGAAGAAGAAGATGAAAAAGGCAGAAACCAAGAAGCATCAATAAAACATTGAAGAAATACAAAAGAAACGGTCATTCTAAACTGAAATTTGCAAAAGACAAAAATAATCTCTCCCTCCATCTCTTTCACACACAGTGACAAAAGTTTTGGCAGCACACACCTCACCCAGGACCTGACAAAATACAGATCAGCACAGAAAAGCCAAAAGACAAGTGATTATAATTTTCAGCATCTAGTTCACCCCTAAAACACTGACATTGTTCAACTACTTTGAAATGCAAACTCTCTGGAACACACGCTAAGCAACATCACTAGGGTCACGGTGACCCTATCAGCCAACCAACTCCTAGGGAGCACAGTCTCAAACAAAGAAGGAAAAGGGTCCATGCATCAACAAAATCAGTCTATGACCAGAAACTGCTGGGAGTTATGAAAGTACTGGAGTGAAACTATGGCACGTCTAGCAGCTAAATTATACTTAATGGTGGGAAAGCATAAGCATAGTTGGCGGCTGTTGATATTGTAATCGTTATTGTAATTGTTACCTCGAGATTTCTACAGCACCAAAACAAAGCTACATCACAGGAACCAGCAGGCACTCAGTCAAAACAAAATCAGTAATTATGTAAGGTCAGGTTCGGTTCCGGTTAAAGGGTCAGGCCCCTGATGGGTTTACTCTTGAAGTGACACTTATAAATGTCAGATTACAATTACAATTATAATTACAGACGGATACGGTGCATGGTGTTCAGAACTGAAGCAGCAAGAGATGCAATGAAGACAGGAGGAATTAGGATAGGATTTATTCAGTGTGTCTCATTGCACCACATTATATCAATAATCATTCTAGACTAAAGTACTTCAGCTGCGTACACTGAAATGCCTGTCTGTGAATTGCCCACAATGAGTTCAAATTACCCTTTAAATTGCCTCATCCAGACTGTCCCCATCAAATTCACCAGAACTGCCCAGCTCTGAACTGCCTTTCAAACAAAAGGCCCCTAGAAGAAACCTCTTCCCGCTCTTATTACCTGTTATTTGTGATTGGATAGTCCTAATTGGCATTCCAAGTTAAGAAGAGGCAAAGCCAATAACTCCTTTATTGGTGCCTCAATCAACACTCGAAGAATCATTACACAGAAGCAAATACATGATCCTGCTGCAACTACCAATTGTAGGATTTTTCCCTCGCAGGATGTACGGCTCAACAACAAACTGTCACTTTCGTTACAGTGCAGAGCGATTTGAACTGATGCATTCAAATGTCAACCAGAACTCCACTACTAACAAGAAAGAAATTGAAACATTTCCTATGCTTAATAACTTAACCAGAAAATTGGAAGAATTGCCTCAATTTTCCAGGAAAACGTTTGCACTCAATTAAAGTGACATCTAAATTCTATGTTTCATCGTCTTTGTGCAAGTGAAGAAATCACAGAAAAATTATGAAGCTCATTCCTTAAAACTCATGCACCGAATAAGAAATAACTACACAATCATAAATACTATGTATATCATGTATAAATCGTGAATGAAATCATGAATAATATATGTAAATCGTAAATGTCTAAAAATCTTGAATAATATGTGCAATTCTAAATGATATATGTCAGTCATAAATATTACATTGAACATATAAACTTTTAATGTAAATAATTATGCATCTAGAATACAACAGATGAAAAATTGCAGTCATCCGATGACATATATAAATCATAGCATGAATATAGTATATTCAGGGAATGAATAATGAAATTGTCAAATAAAAATGTATGGACCTATGAACTGTGAAAAAATATTTTCAATATTGAGCTCAAAATCTAAATTATTAAATAATTGTTTCCATGAATAGGTTATTCAAACTGAGAAATCAAATTAAGAATAATAAATCTGAGATACGACTAATGAAATAACAGTCTCATAAGCAATATATATCAATTTATTCATAAAAGAAATAAACTGATATTATGCATAAGTTATGATTTATTAATTATCTTATTAGAAAGATGCTTGAAGCAATATGAATTAAATCATATTGCAGTATATGTATGGTGTCACAGTCGAGACTGCAGAGATCTTTGAAACAGAAGCAGATGCTGAGTGGTTACATCTTAAAAAATCAAATCACATGCTTGCTTTCTTAGCTAACTTTCAGTGGTGTCAGTGGAGCAATGGTTACAGAACTGTCTTCCAAATCACTATAAAACATATGGCTCACCCAAACGCTTGGAACATTATGTTTTGACCAAAGCTTCTGCTAAAGTTTGTCCTCACACCATCTCAAAGATTCCTTTCATTAACTTATTGTGGTATGAGAGACGGAAGTTGGTGGAGCACCATTGCAATACACAACCTCACCACGGCGAGGTGAACATTCTCGTGCAGGCACCACTTCCAGCTGGAATGATGCTCAGGCATAGATGCCGTTTTCGTGCTCACACTTTAGCCAAACGGATCTGGAAAGAGGACATGGTAGCTACTTGTAAGGTGCCGAAGCAGTGCTAGCACACGGCAGACGGCATGCAGAACGACAGAAAGACAGCTACAGTAAAGATATACCTGAAGAGGACTTGGACAGTGTGAGGACGCGGCATCAGTGTCTGTCTCCTGCATCAGCAGCAGCACACACACAGACTTCAAATAAAGGTATGCAGTGACAGCTAAAGCTAGAACTCCTATGTTATTTGTGATATTTTTCCTTGTAAAATATCTACACCAATGCATGATCAGCTGCTGGTTTTCTAATAAAAACTATACTTACTTATTTACACACTGCACCAACTTCTCCAACATCACAATTTAAACACATGTTTTAGCTGCTCAAATCATTTGAGGCTACAAATCGGCACTAGGGAAGTTAAGTAAGTAACTTTAAATAAATAAAAGAAAAAGGATCCATCACAGATTTCAAGGCTAAGTCATCTAAAAACTCTTAATTCAAGATGTTGTAACAGAGAGTCTGGAAGAACAGCTCACTAATCCTCTCTAATGACTTCTATAGCGCCGTTATCATAATGCCCAAGGCATCAATCGATGGTCGCTTCAAGTCAGAATTGCAATCCAAAATCATAATCCATTGGAGAAGCCAGGTCAAAGTGCAATAGGTCAGTGAAGAACCGTTTTCCCTCAAAGTCATTGTTCAAGACAAAGAACCAGTCTGCATATAAAACCATTTCATATAAAAAAGCTATTTGTCATTATAAATCTGGAAACCATGAGAATAAACAACAAAAATATCACAGAGAACGACTCCTCATACTAAAAAGCCATTCCTTGTAGAGCTATATTCATTATAACATCAACATAAACCATTTGCTTAAAAAACCTTATGAAAACCATTCATCCACATAAGACAAATCTGGCAACTGAGACATAGTTTAAAAAGCTCAGACGATTTAACCCTGGAATCTAAAGTCAAGTAAACTGTGGTGTTGATCTTACAAGGGTTTGAAGGATAGACTGGGCAAGTCTGTTTATTTGTTCAGGAAGACCAATTATTACTTAAGAATGCTGTTTTTGAGGACATTTTGGAGACGGTGCCATGAAAATGATTAGTCAATTGTCTTAGATCATGAACGAGGCCTAAGAAATAAAGAAGGAGGTGATGATCAACAATGGACAAATAAACAAGTTTGCCAAATGAAAAGGAAAAACAGTGGACAGAAGAAGGTCATCCTCTCACCTGTTTTGTCCTGAAAACATAACTGACCTATGAGAGGATGTCAGTCAGAATGGTACCCATAAATGCTGAGAGAAAAAGAATGAGAAGAAAGGTTTGGCAATTCAAGGAACTCTGAATATCCAAGCTTCTTAAAGAGCAAGGAGGCTTTCAATACCATCAATGGTCACCCTACTCATTTCTTGGCTCCAGACTCTGGAACTCTCCTCTGGTTCCAGTTTATTCAGCTGTTCTTTAGATTATCACCATGACCCAAAAGTATGTTTTCTGAGTGCATTTTTCATGTCCTAGTATACAGCTTCCAAGTCCCAAAGGATCTTGACCAAAATGATGCCAGCTTTAAGCCAATAAATTTGCCTTGCCTAATAGCGCCATTGCTTCGAACTTTGTGCCTGATCACACAGGGGTACTAAAGCAGTTTTTACTTTGGCTATTTTTTTGCTCCTCGTATTTGGAACCATCTACCATAAAAGGCCCGACCTGCCAACTCGCTTTCATCATTTAAATCACTTGTCAAGATGCACTGTTTACTCTGGCTGACTGCATGACTCCATCTTGGCCCTAGCGAACATGCATTCACGCCTCAGACTCAGATTCAATGACCATGCCTGTGTTATAAGTGCCTTTAATAAATAAATAAATACATTACATTACATGAGATGGTGAAAAGCATGATACAGAGAGTAACACTGTACGGATCTAAGATATGAACTATCAGAAAAGCATACGAGAACCTGGGTTTTTAAAAAATGTGTATATAAAAAAAATCAGCTGAAACGACCACTAAACAAATGAGGCCAGTGCTTCGCTTGGTACAAGGTGAGAAACACTGGCGAATATCAAAAGACAAATGAACTGGATCAGCAACATAATTTATGGAAATTCGTTCCTGAGGATGGCGCCAGAAGGAAGAACTGAAGGAAAGAAAGCCTCCCAGAAGAGCAAGAACTAAGCTGATAGATTGGATGATGGATAAAGGAATCAGATGGAGCTATAAAGAAGTCAAGGAAACGGCACAGAACAGAGAAGAACGATGTCCTTGGATTCCTGGAATTGCCTAAGGACAGAACACTTTTCTAACCCCTTGCCTGCAAAATTTAAATACTTCTGAATTTAAAAATGAACTATTGTGCACTGGAACATATTATCAAACTCCTTTGCATTGCACTTCATAAAGTACAATTAATCCAGGATTACTGCTTAGTTAAAGTTCAATAAACAGTATAATTTCCACACAAAATTTTTTCAAAACAACTACAAAATCCATAGAAGGCTCAAAGGAATTGTAGAAAATCCCAAACAACATCTTCATAGCACAATGGCCATATTAAATGCAAACCAAATATTCAGTACATATTTATACAAGAATGTATACATACACGCGTGTATCAGTGTCTCTTTGCGCTGGCAATGAAATACTCACTTACTGCTTCTTAAAGAACATTCCACAATGCTGAAAAGATGATGTGATGATGAAGGCATTAAGAGAATAATTCAGATGAGCCCTCATAAGGTGATGTGTACGTAATAGTGATCAGAATCATTACGAAGATGACAACAACGATGATGATAACAACAGTGACAGCATAAATACTGATGATCATGACAGCGATAAACTGATAATGATGACGACAACATGAATGAGGATAATTAAAAATGCAAAACAGAAGAGTGATAATCATGCCAGTAACAAAACGATGCTTCTGCTGATGAAAATGACAATTATGATCATGGGAACAAAAATTATGAGTACTAAAAACAATTACAAAAGACACAATGATGATCAAAATAATTATTATTAGTAGTAAATAATAACAATAACGATAATAACAATGGCACAAACAAGTTATAAACAACAAGAAAACCAATCAAATGTGTTGGGTGATTTAATGCCAATAAGCTGCAGTTGAGTATGACTTTTCAAATTACACATGTTTGCGAACACAGAGTGATCCGGTCATAAATTCAGAGCAAGAAGATAAAACAACATAGCAACAGAGAACAACAGTTTCAGAAGGATCTGCTTCGGAGGCAGATTTCGTCTGTGAACCCATCCATCCAATTTCAACCACAAAGTTGCTTAGATTTATCCTGCACAAGGCAACCCACTGGGTCCAATCACTGTGATTTCTAAAGATTTGGGACAGAGGTTGATAATATATTTGAGTTGTCTGTTAGATGAATAACATGAACATTCTTGTAAAATATTAATGAAAAAGATACTTTTTGCTTCAATCAGCTGGTTACTCTACTGGGTTTTTGTCAATATGTATGCCACTCCTCTGCGTTTCTGCTGACATGTTGATAATTTCTCTTTGCCTCTGTTGAAAGGCTTTGCTATTCATCTGGGTGTTGACAGTTGGATATTATTTCCTGTTTCTGTTGATAGTTTGGCTGTTAATCTGGGTTTCTGCTGATAGGTTGGTTAATTAAACAGCATTTCTGTGAGAGGGTGGTTGACAGTCATGGTCTACATACCTCTGTATCTGGGTTTTGAAAGGTTTGTTACTCAATGGAAGGCTACCCTAATGGCTCAGACTAGCTGTTGATAGATAGAGAGTAAGAAACAAACTCAAAACAATTGGAATCAAATTAGAATGGTAAGTGAATGTGTATAAGTATCAATAAATCCAACTGGACAACGACAGAGTCCTTCAGGATTGTAAATGATGACAAGCTACACAAAATTTTATGTTGAGCAATAATCAGCAGTCTGACAGTAAACACATGATTTTATTATTACATTGCATTTATTACATGTGCAAGGTCAGTAAATCTGACTTTGAGATGCAAAATAACAGCGAGTGAAGGACAACTATGCTCAAGACACAGGGATGTTTCAGGGAAGGCTCAAAACCATACTCTACGTGTTACAAGCCTAGCACTCTGATTTATTACACATTCATTATTATTATTAATCTGACATATTTAGCTGCTTTTCTATATTAAGAAGGGTTACAGGTTACAACAAAAACAGAAACCTGTAAAACATGTGTTGAAATGTATATTAATTGAGCTAATCTATCCTGGAAGTAGCGATGAAAGTGGTATAAAAACTGCTTTGAAATACAAAAAATCAGAGGCTAAGCAAAGTGGACACAACTTGAAAGCTTAGAAGAGCAGAGACTGGCTTCTAGTGAGCCGATGTAGCAGTTGGGATACGCGGTTCGAATCACGGTTCGACTAAGCGGTTTGACTAAGTTATATAACTTTATTAGTGTCATTACTGTTGCTGCTGCTACTAATACTATTACTACTACAACTACTATTACTACTACTACTTTGCGTATGGATGCCATCCAACTGCCTCTGGCTTAATCCTGGAAAAAATCTTCATTGATTTTGCTTGATAGCCGTCAGCAGCTCCAAAAGAATAGACTTACATAACTTGTAAGTTTGCTTTCCACATGTCTCCTTCTCTGTTTCCGTGCTGTTTGACTGGGTGTTATACTAAATTAGGGATTGACCATCTCTGAACATGGCAAGGCAGTGTATTGAATATGCTTTTATCATCAGCGTCAGATTTCCACCATAAGCCGCTCACTCTCTGCCAAAGCTGCTTCTACGCAGCTGCATGTATTCATATGCACTAGGGTTGACCACGATGCCATTTAAGCATGCCTCCCTCTTTTTTGGGTTAATCAACTTCAATCCATTTTAAACCTTGCACCTTGACTAATCTAATAGGATTCCAAAGTTTGTTCATATGGGATCAGCTGCATCGGTCGCCCATGCAAAGACGTAGAAGATCCTTAAGCTGATGCGTAACTGCATGGCCATTTGTGCTCCATCCTATCTTACGGAGCTATGTATTTCACTGTCATCTGTAGCTGGCAGCAAATCTCTGCCCTGCAACACAGGGAGATCTGGGATGAGTTCCCTCATCCCATACTTCCATAAGGCAACAAGGAAGCTTTGCCTGGAGGTCAGCCCCTCATTCAGGAACAGACCTCCAAGAAATGAACAACACAGGCTTCTTGTCCTTTTTCTGCCTCTGGTTAGCCAGCAGCAGTTGAAGACCATCCTAATCGACTGTGGACTTTTACTGTCAGGTCAGAAGCGCCTCTGAAGAGCACTTACAAATTACTGCTATTATTATTATTGTTATTACTATTAATAGTAGTAACAACAGCAGCAGCAGCAGTAGCAGTGGTAGTAGTAGTAGAGGTAAGATTAATGTTATTATTAACAATAGTGGTATTAGTAGCATCACAATAACTGTTATTATAGATAAAGTGATAACTTCTAATCACCAACAAAATCAAACACAAGCTGTACATATGAAATGAAGCAGTGAACTTACTCTTCCCAGTCAGACAGGATGTCAGATAGGTACTCGTAACTTCGAACATAGCGGTCATGTTCTGGAACACTCTGGAACAGAATGAACAGGCCCTTGCTAAGAAGAAAGGCATCATCCTCATGCAGTGCTGTGAATGTCATGTAACCTAGCAGTAATTGGGCTCCTTCTGGGCGACTTTAAAAGATGCTTTAAGCGTTCTCGACTGTGGCTGCTTGGTGTTGTTGATATGCAGTTGCAGTGAAGTTAAGCTACGCATGCCCAGTTAATGCCTGTATGGATTATGTAGTCATCTTATAGCTGAGTCCACCAGAGGGCGCCGGTGGAACAGAAGTCTTGAGTTAATTATTCTGTCTGTACCCAAAGTTTCTGGGTTGACAGCCAAACATAATAACCCCAAGACTAGTGCACTGCAGTCAGTAATAATAATAATAAAAATATTTTTTTAATCCTGAGGGATCATACATACCTCGGGAAAAAATAATAATCAGACACTTTATAAAGCACCATAGTACGGCCGAGGCCACCAACGATGAAAGCTGCCAACTGTTAGATTGCCAATACCTGAGCACTAGCTACGGCTGTTAAAGAAATGTACCACAAACAACCTAACCATCGCTGGATTCTTGGACCTACCTAAGGGCAGAAAACTGAAGAAGAATTCAGTACACCTAAACTCACAGCAGGCCTACTAACTCAATAAACCATACCTTTACAGAAAGGCAAAGGTAACGTTTGTTGACATAAACCTACCGTGAGTTTTGGCATGGGAGTCGGCAATAGGGAAAACATTGGCGTATGGCCAATGTCTTGCTCAGAGCAAGGTTTAAGGTCAACGTCAACGGCCCTGGCAGCCTCAAGATGTCGCTAAACACCAAGTAATCCTCGCCCATGTAATGAACATGATGCAGATGCAAAAGGCTCAAAGAATGTGCAACAGGACCACTATGCAGTTTTTAAGGGTGACTGCATTATCACTTAGACCAGCGTTTTCAAAGTGTGGTCTGGGGACCCCTGGGGATTTTCAAGACCAATTCACGGGGTCCCTGAGGTCTAAACCATTTTCATAAATTTACTAAGACATTCTTTAATAACTAAAAAATGTAAGTTATGTTTTAATTATTGTTATTTTGTTATGAATTAATACAATGATTTCTCAGTTTTAATTTCTAAGATGGTGAATATCGACAGATATAAATAACCTACACAGACAAAACCTCTTTGGGGTTCTCAATTTTTAAGAGTGCAAAGTGGTCCTCAGACCAAAAAACTTAAGAACAGCTGACATAGACCCTGAGCTGAATAAATTACATGGATTCTAACCTCGTACAGGGCCCAACCGGTCGTATTCTGCAGCCCTATCTTCTCAGCCACTTTGCTAATTGCGTCTGCCACTGTGTCACTTGGATCCATGGCAATTGCCTTCGTCTTGCCGTCCAAGAAATGGATTCGATAGACAAGTGGCTGAAGGCTACACAAAGCCTAGATTATTAACACATAAAAATAACCATAATTAACACATAAAAATAACCATAATTACCGCATAGCAGTAGAATTAACCACAGCACTCATCACTGTCATCATCATCACCATTATCAACAATACTATACCACAGCCATTAAAAACTTCTAACTACAATTATCTTAATCATCATCATCATCTTATTCTTGTTTGCAACACCACTGTCAAGTGAAGTTGTCGGATATGCATAACAATTGAATCAACTCCATCCAACTTATGTGGATGTTGAAGGAATTCAAGTTGACCAAGAATACTTGCACTGGCAGAAATGCCCATTCTCCAGTAAGTGCAATAACATTTCTCATTCCATCCATACCTCATATGCATACTCATGCATAACCCTATACATGCACTTATAAATTTATCTAAAAATAAATTGGCACCGACACTTACCCCACCTAAGTGGTACTTACCTGAAATTACCTTACCTTACTGTACATACCTCTGAATAACTGGTTCTCTTTATGCTTTTGACTCCAAAGGAAAGCAAAGTTTGTGATTATGATCAAAATTATCTTGAGACCTGACTGTGAAAGGTTGGAATGAGCGATGGGGCATTCTACCTCAAACTCAGCTGCTGAGGGCGGATGCTTGCGACTGTGCTGGCGCCTGGCGCTGATCATGGTAAGGCAGTATCTTGCATAGGTTAATGAAGAGCGATGAGGAGGAGGCGGAGGAGGAGGAGACTCTCTTTCCTCTTCCATCCGAATAAGACGCCGAAGGTACGAGACAAGGCTCTGCAACATGCCAAACACAAAGACCATTGGTCTTACATCAGAATATTGACTATGGATAACAACGACAATGATGATGATGATGAACATGAAGATGCAAGAGATGATAATCAAGAATCATAACCACATGAAACAGTCCTACACATCTCCGCCAACAAGAGTCCTGGCAGGCAAATACCTCAGGACCTTTTTTGACTCTAGCACATACACGAAAGCACAACTTTTTCTCACAGTTTCATGTGGCTCATCACAGAACTCTCCGATCCAAAACACAGACATGCAAAATGCGATCATGGTATGTCAATTACCTTTTGAAGTTGTCAACAATCATGCTTCAAATAGCTGACTCGCCCTATTTGTAACATGGAGAGTACAGGTTTGAGAGGGTTTCTGTGTAGGAACCTTCACCCATAATTGCTTCATGCCTCAGTTTCACATTTACTGGAACCTCGCATGCATAATAAATGCATAATATTAAATAATAATATTAATAATAATAATAATACGTCAACATTAAGTCACAGAGCCTAAAGCGAGGGAAACCCACCAGCCAATCGCAAACAACTCAACATCCAAATGACTCATTGATGTGAAGTCATAAAAATTTCCAATACCAAAGCGTGTTTACACAAGTCAAAAAATTACGTTCACACCTTAACAATCAACCACCTGTAAATAATTCTGTGCCATGAATTGAAGGCAGTAATGGTAGTAGGAGAAACAGTAACACTAGCAACAGCAGTACCTTTCTGAGAGCAGTGCTAGGACTGAACGAGATGGAGGCAAGGCAGAGGAGTGGCCACAGACGAAGGCGCATCTCGTCGCTTGGGTTGTCCGTCAGCAGACGAACGACCTGGCAAAACAGCTCATCTCGCAGCTCAATGTGCTGAATGCACTGAGCGAAGATGCTTCGAACAAATGACTGGCTCGCCTCAGCTGCCTTTGTTTCACTCCTCGTGTATTTGTGAATGTCCTGCAAACAGATGGTACCTCCATATAGCAGACGACAGCCACCAAACCAAAACAGCAGACCAACCACTAGCAGAACAAGGCAATGATTAGAATTAGGAGGAGGAGGAGGAGGATGGGAAGAGGAAGAAGAGTAATCCCTTGAGCTAACTTTGGCAGCCATCAGTGTATCACCTGCAGTTGACACAACTTCATTTCCTTGGTCTCAGCATATATGGAAGGAGGAAGGACAATAAAAAAGGCAAACAGCAAATGCAGTATTCTAGTGAATAACACCTCGTTCATTACTTGTTAATCTCTGACTGACTGAATCACTGACTGCCTGACTGACTGAATGAAAGAATGAATGAATAAATGACATATGGATTCATCAATCAAGTGATTGACTGTACAAGCACTTATTGATCAAATGACAGAAACACAGGTTGATGAAACAATTGATTGAATAACAACACCTTATTGGCTGAATGACAAAGGGATGGGTGGATCAAACGATTCATCAATAAAGTGCTTTACTGAATTCTAGACAGAAAGACTGACTGATCACACAACTGAATGAATAAGCGCTTTACTAACTGAATGGCTGGCTGGCTGATTTATACTTGCTTTAAGTAACTAGTCAGCCAGTCAGTCTGGAGGCCAGTTGGTCAGTTTGTTAAAGTAGTCCACCAGCCATCTAGCCAGCCAGTCAATGATCCTACCTTAAACATTGAGCAAGCAATTGTGTTGCAGTCTGAGTCCATAAGGCGGACGTGAGAGGCGAGAATGGAGGAGTTTTTTGTGAAGCGAATTAAGTCTTCAGTCGGAACTACTTCCTGCAAAAGAAAATCATACAGGAAATGGAAATACCGACAGAAAAGAGCTCACCTAGAAACTCAATATCTTATTTCCAAGTCTTTCGTCCGTCTTCCACACTTTACAAAATCTCTCACTGTACTTGGGAACAAAACCTCATATTTTTCTTTTAAAATCAGTTTCTGTGGAAAATTATAAAATAAGTAACAAGCCGACATATAAACAAACTGACATCCACACAGGTCCTCACAATATCACAACTGCATAACCAAATGAACATTCAGATAAACCCAAATGCAGGAAAATATGTTCCCCAAAAATCAGCTGATTGTTTTCGAATGCAACTGAATTTAAATCATTACCATTGAACAGATATGGGTGGGGTAGTAGGATAAAATTTCCCCAGAGACAAAATGGGGACATTTATAATATGGGGACATAATATGTCCTAGATAAAAAATTTCCCAGAGACAAAATGTTCCAGATAATATGTCCTAGATAAAAATTTCCCATGGACAAAATGTTCTGCAAGTAAATGCACCTTTATTTTTACAGGATGAGATGCAGTAAGTTAATTTTATGTTGCTTGGTATACAGAGATGTGTAACTTTATTGTCAAACCTAGATGAGGTTTAAACATTAAAGTTCAAACTATGTGCAACGTCTGCTATAGGTCATCATATCACGGTTGCTAAAGTCACAAAATGGAGTTTAAACATTACAGTTCGAACTAAATGTGCAATTTCCACTATAGGTCCAGCATCATATCATGGTTGTTAATAAAGTCACAAAATGGTGTTTAAACATTACAGTTCGAACTATATGTGCAATGTCCACTATAGGTCCAGCATCATATCACGGTTGTTAAGGTCACAAAAAACTGCAAAACATGCATTGTCCATGTGCTGATATGTCTTTCATTATTTGCTTGAAGTTGGATTTCTGTCAGCCTATGTTTAAATTTTCATACACTGTCCACTTTGCAACTGCATTGCCAGAGTGTAGTCATAGAGTTGTAGGCTCTACGATTCGAAAGAAGTGTACTGAGAAAACATGTTGCCATCCTTTTACAACTTCATGGCTTACTGGCCAAAGGTGAAGGAGTAGGTTATTAGATTCACTTGATTTTACAAAACCTAAAAACTTATGAAAGTCTTGAATTAAGTTTGTAGGTTTTTTGGTAGACATTAAAAAGAAAATTCGGAATTTTGTTTTTATGGCCCATTTTTTAGTTGCAAAGCAAATTCTAATTAATTAACATCGCAGTGATTGCGATGTTTAAACAGTGTTCACTGCGGCACTTGACTCATAGCTAAATATTCTATTCACTGCCATAATTGTGCAAATGAAAAAAATAATAAAACCTAAAAATCTAAAAACTGCAAATCTAAAAAACATGATTTTACCTACAAATCTAAAAAACATGATTTTTATTTTTTAAAAGTAGGTTTTTGCACCTCTGTTCTAGGCAGGTCACGCAATAAGCTTCTTGACTGTATGGGTTTCACACATAAATTGCAAATCTTGGAAATGCAATGTTCATACTCTGGTTTTGTAATATGAAGCTATATTCAAACTAGCGCACAGTAAGGTCAAGTACAGAGTATTAGTCTAGGCTGAAAAGAGGTACTAGGATAAAAAGTTTCGTAATTATACCTTGGGACATTTTATCCTGTCACGACTGGTGGATAACCGGTATCTTCATCTCTAATGGGTGATTTAAATTAAGCAGAGCAATCGATCACAAGGCATTTAAGCCCAGAGGATCACTTCAGACGGCAAAACAGCCGATATCGTCTGAGCCCCTCAACTGTATCGTGTCCAAGGCCAGATTGGCCTTCTATTCGGGGATTGGCAATCAATACCAGTTGTCATGTAATCTCAAAGCCATACACGGCACAGTGGCTGAATGCTAAACCGTCGGTTTTCACCTCTGCATTTTGAGTTTAAATCCTGGTGACATTGAGGCATCATTGTCGACCCATGTAATTCGCAAGGAAGTGTAGTCTCGATGTTGGATTGCTGCTGATTTTACTGATTTAGCGAAAAGATCCCTAAATCTCAGCAACACCATTCAGCCAAATATTGCTGACAGAAGCATTTAATAAATAAGTCATTCATTCGTTACCTGACAGAAGCATTTAATAAATAAGTCATTCATTCGTTACCTGACAGAAGCATTTAATAAATAAGTCATTCATTCATTACCTGACAGAAGCATTTAATAAATAAGTCATTCATTCATTACCTGACAGAAGCATTTAATAAATAAGTCATTCATTCATTACCTGACCTTATATCGCATCTCGAGTTTATGAACTACTCAGAGATCATTCTGTTTGGACTGAATGACGGACTGAAGTATAAGCTGAGTCAAAGCTCAAACAGCAGAAGCAAAACAGACAGCGTTTGGAGAACTGAAGAGCCTTCTCAAATAGGTTTTGCCATCACATAACCCTGACCATTCAAACAATTCAAATCACCACATATCTACTGTGTCATGCCCCAAACCTTCTTCACATAGCCATCCTTGCTAAAAACGTCATCTGTAAATTTAACTGCACATGCCTTCTTCACGCTTTCTTCAGGGTTATGCGATGGCAAAAACCTGTTAGGGAAGGTTCTCCAAACGCTGTCTCTTTGTTTCAGCTGTCTGAACTTCTGGCTCAGCTTATAGTTCAGTCCATCATTCACCTTCAATGTCACTGGATTCTTAGACCTGCCTCAGGGCACACTGAAGAAGAAGCCTTCTTCATAAGCCTATGTTACCAAGACGTTGGACTAGTTAGGAACTTACGTTGAGCGATTTTCTAGTAATGATGTTGACAGTTTTCGTAATGGTGTTGGGGTAACCCAAGTGTATCACATGAACGTTGAAGTACTTCTCAGCAAATCTGAGCATAGCGAACTCATCAAGTGCATCGTCCCCGGCCTCAGCGACATCCTTGTCCTCATCATCCTTCATGTCCTCATCATCACTAAGTACCATCCTCTCCAATTCTTCGTAGGTCCTGACTGGAGATTCGTTACAGAGGCGGTTGCTGTCTTTGGCATTGCTGTTGAGATCAACAATGCACGACTCGTTCGGTGCCACGGCTGCTGCTGCTGCTGGTGCACTTGTCGTCACAGGTCCGTTCATTGAGGCCTGCTTGGATCGGCTACGCTTGAACGTGTTCCGTTTGGAGTGGGCATTCATCCGAGACGCTCGCTCGACCTGGCTGCTCGTGTCATCCTCGGCGTGGTTGCTCGCGTCCGACGATGCAGAAGATGAACTCGCATGCCGGTCTCGGCGAAGTGGCTCGGACAGCTCGTCCGTTGACCAGATGTCACGACTGCTACTTCCTTCAGAAAATTCCTCGAGGACCGCCAATGGTACAGCCATCCGTGACCTCTTCTTCCGTGCCGAGTGGTCGGTTGTTGGCGTCGCGGTCACAGCAACCGGCATCCCAGGCAATGGTGCTGACCTGGTCTTGTGCAGTGCTGGATGTTGGCGAACAGATGCTGAGGTTTCAGAGGCAGTTTCGTCAAAGGTTGCATTCAAGGCGAGTTCTTGTGAGGAGGCCTCACTGGCCGTCTGCATGCCGTGGCGGAAGCTCTTCATGTCCTAACAGAAAGACAATTAGTGTACTCTAAACCAAAACCTGAAGAACACCTGGCTGAATAAAAGCCATCCACCCAATCATTTTACACTGCACTCCATGATCTAGGCATCAGATTAGACTGCTTCTTTTGTTCATTATAAACTGACGTTTGAGATAATTGGAAATCAACACACCAGCGTACACACAAGCAGCAAGCATGCATCCACGCACGCACCCACCCACACACACATGCACACACACACCCACACACTTCAGAATCACACTAGGATATCATTTCTATGCTGGCGGTACTCACGTCTACATTTTATCAACAGTTTTTCTTGTCACTTGCCTGTGCAGCTGTTGTCCACTGCCTTTGAGGAAATGCAATCTTGGCTGGCGGCTAATAAACTTCTCCTTATCCCATCATAAACTGAATTTCCACTAATGGGCGCTGCACAGCAACTTAAGAAGTTTGAATGGTTCAAACCTTTTAAACCATGTGATTCATTTGTTGAACTCAGCACATAAGCCACTAATTTCTAAAGATATAAGCCTAAATCAAAAACAATGCCCAAGTTGTGAGCAGCATTATGGGAGTTGTTTTTGATTCTTCTATGTCTTTCACCAGCTCTGTCAGTGACATTTGTAAGTCACCATACATGTATATTCATGACATAAGCAGAATTAGGCGTCATGTTCCCATGTTCTCAAGGATATAACTGGCAAACGCATTGGTATCCCACTGTCTTGATAACTATAACTCGCTTCAAACGCATTGGTATCCCACTGTCTTGATAACTATAACTCGCTTCAAACGCATTGGTATCCCACTGTCTTGATCACTATAACTCGCTTCTTACTTGTATATTATTACAAAATCAAATGTGCAGAAACTCCAAAGAATTCAGAAGGACTCTGGCTAGAGCCATAACTGATATGTCTAAACACGTGAAACCTACTCTAATCAATGATTTCTATAGAACCGTATTCATAACCCACAAGGCATCAAGTGATGGTCGTTTTAAGTGAACCCATGGTCAAATTTCCGTTTGCTGGAGAACCCAGCTGAAATCCAAAGGTCAGGGACACAGAAGTCCTCTTCATCATTCTGACAACTGGCTAAATGTGAGGCTAGTATCTACAGCACAAGAAAGCCCAATTGGTGGGATATCAAATCGCAAAGTAGTAGCAACCTCTCATCTGTACATTATCATTGACTTTCAAAATCCTGGATCCACTGTGATTCATTGACATCTACTTGAATGTAATGTAAACTAAGAAGTAATATAAACTGTACCAGAAAACCCTGCCATTTCTCACAGCAGCAGGGAAACTAGAACTTCGCTGAATCAGTCAGAAACAGGTTGCAGAATTCAACTCGGCACTGGTCAGTAAGATGAACAAGCATAAATAAATGAATAAGATGAATAAGCACAAATAAATAAATAAGATGAATAAGACAAATAAGACGGATAAGCATGAATAAGATGAATAAGTAGGTCCCCTAGACACATATGAGATCTAGATAATATTATAACTGGATATCACTTAAGTCATTTTCCAAGCGCCTTAGTTCGCACGTGCCTAAATGATTTTGAGCTTGATGTGCTCTGGCTAAACCTCAGCATCAGGACATGGGGCTCTTGAAGTCATATGCCCAGTTCTGTTCACTGTCAATTCTTGCACGGTATCCCATTTTCTCAAAGGTAAACAATGCAAAACAGAAGCAATCAATTGTCCAGTCGCATTTGCGGTGGTTAGCAGTCGGTTGGATTTCAGCTGTCTTTTCTCCACACATTGTTATGATTGTGATTGTGTTTCGGTTCAAACAGGTTGATCCCCGATGCACTAAGATCATGGTGCCACAGAAGCCCAAGGATCAGATTAGACCCCAAGACACAACAACAGGCAATCACTCCAATCCAGATCATCTCTCTTCTTCACTTAAATCATAGACCAGAATTTGACTGAATCAAGCAAATAAAAACAAACTTAACATCGAATCCTAACTTGTGCTTTAGCACTGCTCACTTGACACGGCTTCGCATTGCAACTCTTACCTCGTAATTACAACCATATTTATGATAAGAGATGTTTGTAGATTAGATTTGACATAACATTCCAGCAGTGAAAGCTCAGTGAAAGCCCAGTTTGTCAAACAGATTAGTAAGAGTGAGACAGAAGGATTTCATGAAGCACAAAATGGACAGAAAAAGAATTGTAATCGTAATCGTAATCTAGAGATTTCTACAGCGCCCAACTAACGCCACGCCACTGGGACCAGCTTACTCACAGGCGCTCAGTCAAAACAAAATCGATAGGCAAAAGGGGTTCGGTACCAGGTAAAGATCCAACAGTCAGGCAGAGAGACAGCATGGTGGCTATGGTGGGTGATGTTTGGGATTGGAGCAGAATGAGAGCTAAGAAGAAGAATTACTTAAAAGCATTAGGAATGAAGAAGGTGAAAAAGCGAAGAATAAGGATGAGTAAGAACAGAAGAAAGGGAAGAAACACAGGAGGTAAAGGAAAGGAAGAAGAAGTACCGAGGAATGTGAATATGTAAATGTAAAAATTTAGAAGGAAATGAGAACTGGTAAATGTAAAATAAAGGAAGAAAGATGGAAGAGGAGAATTATATCAGGAAAAGGAACATGGACAGGAAAAGGAAGAGAACCAAGAATGAAGAACAGAAGAAGAGAAGAGAAGAAATATGAAGTGGAGAAAAGAGGAAGAATAACCGAATACCAATAGACATACTTCTTCCACAAGCTACACACATCTTCAAGAACCCTAGAACATCTGCCCTAAAGAATTCAAGCAGATTGGTACTGTACCTTTGCACTCTTCCTCTGACAGCTGAGAAAGCAACTGACCCTGACTGACCTAATCCTGCCCTCTCCTTCCCCACAAGCAGAAAAGGCATGGCCTGGCATTCCCAAAACGATGTTCCATCTTCATCAACTGCAGGGATCCCATACGATTGACATCCACCTGCTTCCAGAACATCCCTATCCTTCTCCATCTCAATCCTCTTCTTGCTCCTACCTAACACAAGCAGTGGAGAAGAAGGAGAAGAAGGAAAAGAAGGAGAATGAGGAGAGGATTGCTCTACTAGAAGACAAAGAACAGAGACACAGAAGAGATCAAACCATGGAACATGGTGCCACGACCATGATTATTTATTTATTGTTGCGACAAGAACTAGCATTAGCCGAACTTGTGGGAATGAAGAGCAGTCACTGTAGCCTGCAGCCAGACACACCTGTCTAATCTTCACACAACTGTCTGCCTGTAGGTCAGACTGACTGTTCTGAATTGCCTCAATGCCAGAAAGGACCTGAGCAACACAAGTAGCCGGCATTGGCTTCTTGAGGTAACAGAAAGAAAGCAGGTAATCGATCAAATCAATCAAATCCAACTGAAACCTGGAAGGAATGTTACCAGTGGGGGAGGGGTACTGTAATCAAACATCTGCATCCATGTCTTCAACTGATGTCAGGATCCTCCCCCCTCTCCATTCATCTTTGCCTACCATTCCTCGTTCAGTCGAGAGACATGTGGCGTGTTAACAAATGCATTACTTACTTTACTTGCTTACCATCTTCTCCTCAACCCTGGTCATCACCCAAGAGCTCTACGGTTTCAAAATGGCACTGCAACTCTTTCCTTTCTGGATTCCCATCCTACTGCATCATCATCATCATCATCACCATCATCAGCAGTAGCAGCAGCAGCAGCAGCAGCAGCAGCAGCAGCAGCATCATCAGCATCATCACCATCATCATCTGTGGTGTGCTCCGCTCTGAAGTGTTGCCGTTTCCATAACGTGTAGCCAGCCGTCTCTATTCTGTATTCGTCTCCAGGCCTTATGTAACCCGAAGTTCCTGCTGCACTTGGTCTTTTTACACCAAGTTTCCGGATTAGATTAGGCACTAATGTAGCCAGAAAGTCCATAGAAGCCAGTTGTATGGCAATAAACACATCAACTGAGGCCCACTGCCAGATAATTAGTTCAGCTTATTACAGTTGTTACCAGCTATAGCTACAGGTCACACTGTGCTGCAAAAACATAACACACACAAAAATTTCTTTGCAACACTGCTTTCTGGTGATGTCGATTTGCAAGTGAGAATCCGATTAATCTAATCTGATACAATCTGATCAAATCCAACCAAAAAAGGTCAACAACCAGAGCAACAACCCATCTAAACACTGTGCAACAACAGCCATCACAACCAGAGCAACAACCCATCTAAACACTGTGCAACAACAGCCATCACAACCAGAGCAACAACCCATTAAAACACTGTATTACAACAGCCAACACAACCAGAGCAACAGCCCACCTATACGTTTGGGCAGCAACAGCGCTAACAACAATTAGCTGAACAGAGAGCAACAAATGGCAACCACCCAGAACAAGACTTGGCCTAGAAACTGAGCAGCAACAAACGATAGCAACCGGCACAACACACAGCAAATCTGGCCTAAACAGTCTGTTAAAAACCACATCTAAAACCAAGTCAAAAAGAACAGAAAAACTAATTAAATTTTCATAGCAGAACTCAGTGAATGACCCAGCTGATAGAAGGGCAACCTAGCAATCACAAGATTAGATTAAGTACGGCTTTGTTAAATCCTAAAGACTTATTTATCATTGTGCCCCTCTATAAACAAAAGGCCTCTGGGGATGACCAGTCCAAAGGCTGAATCATCGAAAGAACCAAGGAAGAACCAGCCAAGAAACCAATCATTCATTTCTCACTGCATACTGGAATCCAAACTCTGGACACAGCGACGAAACAATTATCAAGTGCGCGCATGCGCAGGATCCGAAGGCCGAGAGAGAGCTTGGAAGGAGGAAGGCCGACAGCAATGGGTCAGAATTACTCAAGTGCAAGAACATAAAACACCGATTGTGAGAGGCCTGGCATTTCATTTCCCATTATTCTGCAGAAGGAATGAAGAAGAGGGGGGGGAGGAGCAGGAACACGAGCAGAAGCAGGAGGAGGCGATGAAGAGGCGGGCTCACTGGTCGTTATTAACGACGATATATTCGCCCTGGCAAAGGCAACAAGTAGCCCGTGCATATCGCACATCAGCTATTCGAACCCAGAATTTTTGCTCCTAGCGCCCACCGCACCTTAGCCGTTGCCGCATCCCTGGGGAACGATAACAACTGTAAAAAGCAAAGATACATCCTACGATTACTTACGAAAACAAAGCCACGTGCGGCATCAAAAACGCCAGCTTTGATTTCCCTCTCGATCTCACTCGGTCTCCCACTCGGAATCCCTCACACTCACTCTCTCCCCTGCTGCGTTACTTCGTCTCTCGCTGTCTCCCATCTTCAGTCACTCTCACTCTTAGTTCCCAGAAAGCGAGTCCGCATAACAAGGACTAGGAGGACGCCCTGCAATGACATTGCTCGAGTGTAACGGATGCTTTTTGTTCTACTCCGATGAAGATCTTGTTCCCTTAATATAACAGCTCATCATCCTTCGACATAACATCCCATTAATCCTACACAACGACATAAATTGATTTAATGGTATTTGACATAATAGCTAATTATAATTACACAATGGCTATTTCCTTTGATACAACAAGTCACTCCTTTGATACGATAGATCATTCCCTTGATATTATAGGTCATTCCTTTGATATAACTGGTCAATCCTTTGATGCAACAGGTCATCCCTTTGATCTTTGATGTAAAAGGTCATTCACATCACCCCTGTTCTCAAATCACTGCACTGGCTTAAAATACCAGAACGAATAGAGTACAAAGTCTTATCCCTCACCTACAACACACTTCAATCCTCCCAACCCTCCTATCTTCGTCAATTATTTACTATCCAACCACTCCGTTCAACCCGCTCCTCATCTGTCCTAACACTTCTTCGCCCTCCCGTCACCTCATCCTTAAAATTTGGAAATCGCTCGATAGCCATAGCTGCCCCACCCCTTTGGAATAAACTCCCGCCAGAATTGCGACAGTTGTCTGGTCCATCATACGAACTCACCAACACTTCACCTCTTTCAGTTTCTGCGCAGGTCTTTCACTCAAGACTGAAAACACTTCTTTTCCAAAAATCTTATCCTGATTCTTCCTCTTCCTCTTATCTCTCTTCTCGCTTCAATTTCAAACAGCATCCACCGTAGCCGTCCGACTGTCTGAGTGCCTGACTCCTGGATCTTGACCCTTTTGCCTATCGATTTTGTTTTGACTGAGCGCCTGTGAATAAGCTGGTTCCCGCGATCTTTGATGTAAAAGGTCATTCCTTTGATATAATACGTCATTCCTTTGATACAATACATCATTCCTTTGACACAATACGTCATTCCTTTGATATTATCAACATTTTATTAGAGCATTTTTGGACTAAACAGATCACTCTTGACAGTTCTGCTCTCTGTGAAACAGTATCTTTTTCTCTCAACATTTCTTCTAGAATACAACTCATTTCATCACGCTAATACTCCATAATAATCAAGGAGATTTACACTCATTCCTCAGCGCCCTCACCATTTAACAGGACATTTCTCACAGCTTATTTCTCCCTCTGCGGTCCATTATAGTCCAGTGTTTATGTGCTAGGCTGTCAATCCAGAGGTTGGGATTCAAAAACCAACCTGGAAATAAAGCTATTTAGAGACTTCCACTCCATTTGTGCCCCTATGGAACTCAGCTGTAAAATGAGTACACTGACCGTACACTGTCAGTGGGAAGATCAGGCAGCAAGGGGAGGAAGAGCCATCTGCCTGCTGCACATGCTGAGGCCAAGTAAACGAAGTTGCTAATGCTTATGTCCAAGACTACCTCACAGGGTTGCTACTTCTCTTCTTCTACACTTCCTTCTATTTACAGATCATTGACTTTATATCTTGTTCACTCACGTTGCTTATTACAGACACAATTTCTTCTTCTCTTAACAAACTTACTGGTATTATTAATATGTCAAATGCTTTACATAGTTACATACATAGACATACATGCATACATAATACATACACACATACATACACACATACTTCATTCTCTTCATAAACATAAACATTCTCTTCGTTAGTTAAGACTCACTTGTTCAAATTAACTGAGACACCATATTCACAGCACTTTTGAGAGGTTCTTAAAATGTGCTATATAAAAGACTAGATACATACATACATACATACATACTTACGTACATACACAAACATACATATATAGAAAAAGACAGACAATTAAAACAGTCAGTCATCTGAATCTGAGGCTCAGATAGGTAGGGTCAAGCAATCTAAGATGGTATCTCAGTGCCTTTGGTAAATGAATAATGTCTTTGAGATTGCAGCTTCTTCCCTTAAAATAACAAATCACGTTTCTTCTTGTCGCTCAGAAAGTTCTCTCAAATCTGAGTCAATTCTAAAGCAAACACTGATTCGTGAGGAACAACAGCCAAGTCTTAAGTCCAACATTTCAGCTGATTAGTATGGAGTGTTTATGTCTAATATTTGTTATCAATAATTTTTTTTGTTTCTGTGTCTCTTTCTCTCCATCTGCCTGTTTATGTTTCTCTCCATCTGTCTGTCTGTCTGTTGCAGCCTGTCTGTCCCACTCTCTGTCTGTCTGTCTGTCTGTCTCTCTCTCTCTCTCTCTCTCTACCTTTGCCTCAGTTTCTATAATGCTCATTATCTGTTCCTCCATTGTCTTCTTCTTAATCCCCCCTTTCTGTCCCTCATTGTGTTTCCTTAACTGACTGTTCTCACCCCATTTGTCTGCCTCTTGTTCCAACTCGGGGGCGGGGGGGCAAGCGCCACTGCAAAGAATGCTCACCTGGACAGGAGAAAGAATGAGGAATGCCATAAACATTAACAGATAATGCCCTACAGGTAAATACCCAAAAACCACACTCATAAATAACAATGGCTTTTGTGAATCTGTGAAAACAAACACCACATAACAGAAATGACAAAGCAGACACAGGGAAACATCAGAATTTATGAGGTATGAACAAAGTCAAATGAGTCGCATTACTAGATATGAGAAAGATAAAGTAAGGCAAAGAAATGTGAGTTCAGGTAAAGCAAGGTAAAAGATAATTTACGGTAACGTGAGGAAAGGTAAAGTAATCAATCATTTCTAAGCAGAACTACATGTATTAACCGTACAGTACTCATCAGTGAGGAAGTGCAAACACGACAACAATTCAACAACTGAACACTTCTTCTCACATGGATCAACACAACCCATAATCGTAATTGTAATCCCAAGATTTCTACAGCACCCAACGAAAGCCACACCATGGGGACAAGTTTATTCACAGCGCTTAGTCAAAACAATATATATAGGCAAAAGGGTTCGGTTCCAGGTCAAGATCCAAGAGTCAGGCAGAGAGAGCGTGGCAGCTATGGTGGGTGATATTTGGGATTGGAGCGGAAAGAGGGATAATAGGAAGAAGTGGAGTCAGGATAGGATCTGTGAAGGAGGAACGTTTTCAGTTTTGAGTGAAAGGTCAGTGGATCTTATCTTCACTACTTTACCCAACTTAACATTCAACAAAGAACAAGATCGGTCCTTTACATCAACTTTTAGAGGCAGCTATGGGTATGAAGTGTTAGTGACTTCATTTTTAGCCTTGACATAAGAATTCTGATGTCCAGTCCTATTACTTGCTGTCCAATCCTCCCATGTGCAATGACTACATTTTAATGAGCAGTCAGCATACTTATTTTAAACTCATGTTTGTTCAGGGTGTTAATGGAACAGAAATCTTGAAATATCACTCTGTTATGGTTGGTATTTTCACCAATTCTAGTTCTGGATTGAAGTCCAGTAGTCTAGGCACTGCATCATTCTTTGTAAAAGTCTTACTTCCACATCTGTTTTTTCAAGAATGCATGAAGTGAAAGAAGTCAATGTACTGATAGAAGTCATATTGGTCTTCCTTGAAAATCTCACCTACCTTAAGATATTTTTGCCTTATCTATCCAGTAACTAAACTCACTTGACTCCATGAAACTTATAAAGCAAAATTAGGTTCGATTCTTACCTTTAACATAAGGTACAGTAAAATATATAAGATCAATTAAAAAGAAAAATGCAGACACTCCAAAGCAAGGCAAGGCAAGACAAGACAGAATTGCCTAGTTACCTACTTCTTCAGCCAAGATTTCACTGAAGACAAGGTCCATCTCGGACATGAACTGTTCAATTAGGTTGGAACTGTGACTGGAGCGAGTGGAGTCAGCCCCAGGAGATGGTGGCTCCTCGTCCCCTGAATCAAGTGAACTGTGCCTTCGGCCTCCACCTCGCGACTCCGTAAAGCTCTCTGCGACCGTCTTCATCACATTCCTTGATGTGCCATCCAATTCTCTGCAGCACAAGAGAAAAGCCAGTTAACCATGCTCACAAATGCATCTTCACAAGCTAATAATCTGTAATTGTAAGTGTAACCAGAAAGTTTTATAGCACCGCATCAAATAGAAACTAATCGACCAAAACCTCAGATTCTCTGATCATAGTTATCTAAATCAGTAAATGCGTACGCCAAGGAGCCTCTATGCGGATGATCCACAGTTAGTGTCCCCATCGTGGCTAATTTAAATCTCGGGCTAGTAGGGTCCATGCATGGGGACCTTGAATGGTGTGGCGCCTATTCAAACGGGCAGCGGTGGTGAAGGATTTCACCCGATAAATTCATTGCAAACGAGAATCGTCAAGGCCATACAGTAGCTATATGAAACCTATACACTTTTTATCACTTAGCTAGAAGAACTATCCAGAAGCAAATGCTCATGTTTCATTCATATAAATTACTTTTGCAAAATCTGCCCTATATTTGAGTTCTAAACTGCTTCTACCCATCTTCACAACCATAGTCCATCCTAAACTAGACTACTGCAATTCACTTTTCCTGAAAATATTGCCCACCCCCATATAAACTGTCTTCAGCCATTCAGAATGCTCACTCGTGCTGTCACCAAAACCCACAAATGCCATCAAATCACTCCTGTTTACATGTCCCTACGCTGCTGCCAATGCACTGAAGATAGTGACTGCATGGCTATTAATCTGTCCTGAATTCCGCTGTGCTTCTCATTGGGGGCATTCCCAAATATGGTCATATCTCGTCCTATATTTGCAACACTCTTCATTGGCTTCCCATCCAGCAGCAAGTTCATTTTAAGATTCTCATTCTTATGCGCAGCTGCGTTGCTGGCTCAGCTCCTCTTCACCTCATGGATTTTTGCGCTTTAGTCTCCTTGTTACCCTGCAGTAGCACCCTCCGTTCGGCCACCCATGATCTCTTGTCTGTCCCTCGCAAGCGAACTGCTACAGCCCAGTCCAGAAGTTTTACGAATGTCGAATGTCGGTACCACCTGCTGAAACAGTCTCTCTCCAGATCTGCAACGCAAGCTCCTCTCTCTTCCCCTCTCAGGGTTTCGCAGGCGCCTGGAGACTGTACTGTTTAATAGTGAATTTATTTGTCGGCAGCGCCTCTGTTGAGTTTATTCTCTAAGAGGAACTTTAAAAATCTAAAATTAAATTACAATTACATTACGTAGGATGAATACAGTTATGTATACAGAAACAGAACGTTGTTATGGTGTACTAAAAATTAAACAATAACTCGAACTGCATAACAGCAGACTGCAGTTAAGCACTGATAAGCTAACTATCCTTATTTTAAACTAATCTGCTCTGGTACAGTCTAGAACTGGCTCTAATGGGCAGTGTTGCAATTTTTCCAGTTTGTGATGAACATCAGGTCTCAGAACTTGACGCAGAGACCTCTACAGGCGAGGTCAAGACGAGACGCCCTGTCCTCAGATTGATACATTGACCAAAGTGCCCGAGACGATGAGACTACATCCCTCGAGATGACCTCATTTAAGCCACTCACAGCACACTCAAATACACTCCTAGTACACGAGGTGCAGCCACGGAAGGATCTCTCCTACAGTAGTGTTTGAAGTCTATGGAGACTTACTGACCCTGTCAGAAACAGGCCGGGAAAGGAGAGAATCAGAAATATGAGACAGGAAGACGAATCAGACTCAGTAAGGGATACTGTTTATAAAACTCTAGGAAGTCATAAGTGCTTCCGTTTTTTGACTGCTGTGACCTGCTTTCAAATCCCGGGTTCCAGGTGTGGAATTGATAACAGATTTTGTAGGCCCACTTTGACTGCACCTGCCTCTTCTAAAACAATGACCACCGTAGTTTCGTACAGCTCGTGTCAGTAAGTGGAATGAACTGAACAGACAAAACTACCTGTTAGAATAAAACAGAACAGCTCTCCAGGTGATATGCACCCTGTGTGTGTATGTATATATATATGTATATGTATATATATATATATATGTATATATATGTATATATATATATATATATGGACCTGCCTTCGTGCACAGAACTCATCGTCTTCATCGTCATCATCATCAGCATATATATACAAGATTGGACAAAGAGTTTCTGAAAACAATACTAAATAAAGTAAAAGGTAAATGTATGCATTCTGTTATAGGGTTTATATATATATATGTATATATATATATATATATATATATATATATATATATATATATATATATATATATATATATATATATATATATATATATATATATGCACCATAGATATAATTGAGTACAAAACTGGTAAAAATGGAATACAAAACAAACAAACAACGAACTGAGGAGAACCACATTAAAGAACAGCTAAAGAACTACAGTGGCAGGAACAATGCACATCACGGGAGAATCTTCAGCAACGGGGAGATCCAACAAGGTATACAACAAGATACAAGAACTGACGAAGAAGGGGAGCCGTAAAAGTAAAACAATGTATATAATCTACTGACAGTTACAATTTTTGTTTACTGTCTGACTCATGTATCAGCATTTGTTTTTGTACATCGTTCATTTATCATTTATTGTTGGACTCTTGGGTGCGCGGACATCAGACATTATAAAGGACCCCTGAAGTAGCTTGCTGCTGAAGACACTGTTTAAATTGTCATGATTACATTTACAATAACAATTGCAATAGTGCATGTATGTATCTGGGGAAATCTGCTAACGGACGAAAAAGATGTAACAAACATATGGAGAGAATAAACTGATTAACTGCAAGACAAGAACAACAGATCGACGGATGTAGAAATGAATGAAACCATCAAATGACCGTATTAATGAGGAAGATACGAGACCTCGACTGCTGAGAAAGAGGACCTTGAAAAGCAATAGTGGAAATGAAGAATGATTAATCTGAAGGTGTAGATGATATACCAGCTGAGAAAACTTTGATGAAAGACAAACAAACAACTGTGGCTGGTACAAGGAGAGAGAACACAATATGTATACACAATAAAGGATAAAGTGCTTAGAGGAAGAATTGAAAGAACGAAAGCCACAGGAAGGCCAAGAACCATGCTGTTGGACTGAATGACGGATAAAGGAAGCAGATGGGGCAACAAAGAAGTTTTTAAAAAATGGCACACAAAAGAGCCGAACAGTGTAATTGGATTCCTGGATCTGTCTGAGGGCAGAACACTGCATAACAACAACAACAATAATAATAATAATAATAATAATAAACATGATATAATATATATGGTACATGTATATATGTGGTGAATGTATATATATTGACCCTATAACAGACTGCATTTTTTTACTTTAAAAGTATTTTTTGGAGGAATACTTTTTTACTTTTACTTAAGTAAAATTGTTGAAGAGCACTTTTACTTGAGTACCCGGTCTGGTTGCTTGAACAACACTGTGTGTATCTAACCAGAAATAAACAGTTGAAATGAAAACACATTTTAGTTGGCATCATCTACTGCAGATAACCTTAGAAATCTTCTTCTGGTCCTTCAGCGTTTCCTCCTCTTCCTCCTCCTCTTCCTCCTCCTCTTCCTCCTCCTCCTCTTTATACTGCTCTTAACAGCGCCTCCATAGTTTACCTCCTCCTCCTCCTCCTCCTCCTTCTCCTCCTCCTCCTTCTCCTCCTCCTCCTCCTCCTCCTCCTCCTTCTCCTCCTCCTCCTTCTCCTCCTCCTCCTTCTCCTCCTCCTCCTCCTCCTCCTTCTCCTCCTCCTCCTTCTCCTCCTCCTCCTCCTCCTCCTCCTCCTCCTCAGTTCCTTCTGACCATCTGCCCTTCTTAACATGGCACTGGACCAAACAGATAGCCAGAGATGAAGCTCAATTCCCCATGGGAGAAATAAACATCTTAAAAGCTGCAGCCTCCCTGCCTTTGTTCATCTCTCTGCCTCCCTCCATCCCTCTACTTATCCTCCTTTAAAGTCCCTTTCTCGACTGCCCACAACCCCATCTACGGCAATCCACAACCCCCAGATCCCTGCTGTGAAATTTCCACTTCACATCCGCCCATTTCTTCCACCTCCCATCTCCTTCCGCTTTCTCATGCGGCACGGTAGCATATTGGAAAGAGAGCAAGAAAGAGAGAAAGAGAGTATGGGTTCGAGCCTCCCCCGAGACGGTTACTGTGTACCGACCTTCAGCAAGTTCTTAACTGACAAATGCTCAGCGCCATCAATTGATGCTTAGTCATTAGATAGTGGCGCCTAATAAATGCATAAATAATAACAACCTGTCTCACGCTGATTCCTCCTGTCCTCTCCTCTGCCGCTGCCATGCTGAGCCCCATGACAGATAACAAACCTGGCATTTACAAGGTGTTCAAAACAGCTCAGTCTGACAAATTTTCTCCCCCCTTATTTCACACCCACACCAAGCCCAGTAGGCTTAGCTCAAGATCTACCGTCTGGCTGTTGTTGTCTGACCGCAATGACCCACCTACGTCTACGATTCCTCGCTCAGTCGTTGGACATATGGCGTGTTAACAAATGTGCATTACTTACTTACTTATTAGCCGCTCTCACTATTCTGGTGCCAACCCACAAGCAACCAATCGGTAATTTGAGGTCTTGGTCCTGGTCCTCAGATGGTGTGTTGGATTGTATCTAGGTTTGCCACCTCTGAAGAACCAAATTCCGGGAGAAACTTTACTAATCACTATCCTAGCCAAAACGCATTTTGCTTATTGTCTAGCAGGTAAGCAAATTTCACTTACTGTTGAAACTATATTATGCTCATGTTCTTGAAATTTACAATGTCTATTAAACCGCGAAAAGCATATGCCGCTTATGATTTAAAGAAGACTGTAGCAAAATGTATATGCAAGGCTTATTTGTAATTGTAGTTGTAATTTGAGAATTATAAAGCACCTCTCAGAGAATAAACTCAACAGAGGAGCTTCCGACACGAAAAAGTAAAATCACTGTTAAACAGTACAGTCTTCAGGCGCCTGCGGAACACTGAGACGGGGAGAGAAAGGAGCTCAAGTCGCAATGCAATTCTCGAGGGAGACGATTCCAGCAAGTGGGACCAACGCAGGCAAAGCTTCTGGACTGGCCCGCAGCGGTTCGCACGTAAGGGACAAACAGGAGATCTTGAGCGGCCGAGCGAAGGGTGCTACGGCCCGGCAACGAGGAGAACAGAGTGCAGAAGTGAATGAGGTAAATGGGAGCTGAGCTACGAACACAACTGCACATGAGGGAGAGGAATGCATGGCTCACGGCAATTAATCGCCTTGGTTTTAAAACTAGCACACTGTATCATTTTCATCCTGTTTGAAAGTCATGCATAAATAGCACTTCTGAGAAGCTTACACACTTCTGAGAAATTTCTCCAAGTGATCTATGCTATAGGTTAATTATATACACTAATAAAAGTGATCTACCATACAATGGGCTCACTCACGGAAGGGTCAAAGTTCAAACCATAATCTCTCAATGAGCAATTATATTCTATCTCAAAAACTTATTTGAAAAATTGTAAAAGAAAATCAAACCTCAAAATTGGCGAAAACACCAAAATCAAATTATAACTTACCACTCTATCATAATTATTACCTCATGGATTTTTATTACCTCATGTTACTACATATAATTTGTTACTTCTATTATAAAAATCATAAAAACCAACACAACTTGCTGCTTTGACTATGTTGCCACCATTCCACATATTACAGCGTGTAGTTTAAAAACACTAAGTACTAAGTGGAACTACGACTAAATGGCAACCAAGTTATCACTTAGTCGTAGTACCACTTGGCAAAGTTACCATATCCTAGCTTTTACAACCAGTTGGTCATAACTTCCCCCAAAGTCCTGTGATGAACTGACTGCTCTGGGATTCAGAAGCTCAGCTTCAAAGTTCCTCTGGGATCCGAAATTAGTCTACGTGAACTTAGAAATTATTAATTTACCACGCTGGTTCCTCACCGACAAGTCTTCAGGACCCGATCAACAAGGCTACGATTAACCACTGCAGACCGAGAACCAGCCTCCAAAACGAACTATAATTATTTTGAGAGATACTCCTACCGATAAACCCGATGTTTTCGCTTAAAACAAAGCGCCAGGCCAACCGGGCCGAATGATACGCTTAAGGGGATAATTTGTAACGGATAGAAGTTTATTTTTGTGCATCCTCTAACTCGTGCCTTTGTTGTTGACCGGTGCATATTGGACACGTGGGCGAGAAGAGAGCAGGCTGGTGGAGATTTCCCAGTTGTAGGTCTCCCTGCAAGGCAATTCCCTACTGGAAAGAGCCGGACTCGTGGGTGCTGGATATTCTCTTCTAGTCCCATACGGCCGCCGGAGAAAGGAGTAGGGCGAATGAATAGGGAAAATAGAAGTGCGAGGGTGTTTTCATGATACCGGTTTAACCAACAGCTGCTTACTAAAGCAATGATTCAGTTCCGAGAGGTAAACAACGAGAAGGCGAAATAGGAAAAGCAATGATGACCAGGGTGGCACAGACAGGAGCAGGAAGAGGACAAGGTAGAGGAGTAGAAAGAGGAATTCGGAAAAAAGAATAAGGAACAGTAGGTGACAGATGAAGTGAAAAGGATGGAGCCTTCCTTTTATCTCTCTCTCCACTCCAATCCCAAACATCACTCACCGTAGCTGCCACACTGTCTCTCTGCCTGACTTTTGGATCTTGACCTGGAACCGAGCCCTTTCTGCCTATCGATTTTGTTTTGACTGAGCGCCTGTGATTAACCTGGTCCCTGTGACGTGACTTTCATTGGGTGCTGTAGAAATCTCGGGATTATGATTACGATGAAGAAGATGGGGAAGAAAGAAGAGGAGGAGAAGAAATGGTACTATATATACACTGTGTCCGGAAAAATTCCAAGGCTTTACGGTAAATATGAAAATAATTAGTAAACATTAATCGATTTTTAAAATTCCAAAAACAGTTTAATCCTGAAATATATAATTACCAACAAAATTCTTTGTAATTTATTAACGGCCCCCGTTTAAAATTACGTCACAGTGACGTATTTGAATTTTATATTTTGTAAAGAAAGTTGCTAGAAAAATGGCGTTCAGCGAGGAAGACAAAAGGAGGAGAAGAAATGGTACTACATATACAGTCATCAATCATGAAAATGACCCCAGCAACAGTTATGATAAACCCATGAAAAACGACTTATAAGATAGTGGTGTAAAAGTATCATCGACCTTTATAAACGCAACACCTTGATGATTATAATCATATATAATATCTACTAATAGTGTGATTACAGAGGTGTGTTGCTCTATCTTTAGTGTTCATGAGTCTCTATGCGTGCTGTCGAAGTGTCTATGAACTCATGTTCGCTGCAACCCCTAACTGTGATTGGTCAACGCTGTGAGCCAATCCTGTTACAGGGTCAATGCAGGGTCAAAAGCCCTCTAAAGTGCCGCTAGCTTATAGTCCTCCTCTTACAGTTCATGTTTTTTTTATTGTGTTTAGCCTTAGCTTGTCGGGCTTAGTTTCAGGCTTAAAAGCTCTGTCAAGCTATGCATGTGGGGTTAAACAGACAAGGGAAGTTTTCAGAGTGAAAGATAGTCTCTGTGAAAGAGTCATGATTGTGCATCTATCTGGGTGTCAAGTTGTTGGGGTCCCTTCAACAGAACTGAGGGCCAAAAGGAGTATCAGGTTGAGGGGTGAAGGCCCTGAATCCATTTCAGACACTTTTCCAGAATTTATTTATGGCGTATTACCGACTTCTGTACCCAGCCCGTCGTCTGGATGCCAAACACCCCTGAATGCCAAATGCCCCTTCCCAATTCAGATGAACGATGCTCAGACCAAACTGTAAATCATCAGCATAGAAAAAAATCTCTTGAATGCCACAAGGCCACCATCGACCATCAGCTGACTATGAATAACACCAACAAAAGAGCTGCCGGCCAAGTAGAAGATCGTCGTCGTCATCATCATCGTCGTTGTCGTACTGGTCATCATCAGTTTCCGTCTGCCATGAAGAAGCATATTTTGTTTAATGAGATCAGCCAAAGCGAAGCGAAGACTGAGGGAAAGCACTCGGACGCCGGCGTCCGTCTGTCTGTCGACCGACGTGGAGACAGAGAGGACCTGGCTTCCGACGACGAGAAAGAACAAAGATACTCTGACAGGCAATTATGGCATTGGTAAGTTACAGCAGCTGCAGCAGCTGCAGCAGCAGCAGCCTATTTACGCAATCCAGCACAGCAACTCTGATCTTCATCTTCCCTCCTTTTCCTCCTTCACTCTCGTCTTTATATTGCTTTTCAGATTTCTCTTCCTCCCCCAATCATTATTCTTTCTGCCTCCGTTTCTTTCCCGTTCTTCTTCCTGGTTCCTCTTCTCCTCTTCCAGTCACTTCCTCCCCAACTCCTCTTTCTCGCCAAATCCTCTTTCTCTTCTGCACAGAGAAGCCACGGGAGCAGCTAAAGGACAAAGAAAAGAATAAGAAAGAGACACCACAGCAGAAAAATACAAGCCAGCAAGGCAGACGGGAAGACACACATCCAGCCACACAGGCAGAAACACAGGCAGAAACACAGACAGAAACACAGACAGAAACACAGACAGAAACACAGAAACACAGGCGGAAACACAGACAAAAACACAGACACATTGCCAAAACCAGTCTTGAGGAAGCCAATAACAACACTAAGAAAACAATAAATTTCAGGTTTCAGTTTACAATGTGAGCAGAGGCGGCAGAACAGGGCAAACAAATGGGCTTGGAACATCTTCGGCAGATATCTGAGTAGGGTAAAGAACCCTGTGTCCATGTATCAAGAAGAATGTTCACCACAGTAAATGGCAGCATGGACCTGAGCAGATGCATCAAAGCACAGCACCAGCGTATCCCCAGTGGCAGCAAAGCGCAACGACAGCCAACCCACTTGACTTGAGACTGGAACAAAGCGCTCTCTTGTGTATGCCGACCAGTGAAGCATGTCTTAGTAGAAGAATCTGAAACGTGATTAATTCCATGACAGAAATCCAGTGCACAGTTTTTCTCGCACGTATTCTGATACACGAAAAATCTAGATGCATAGATGCAGGTAGCATGTATGCAAGGAAGGACTGGACCTCATGAATTCAGAAATTCGGCAAACCAGTAAAAACTGAATTGAGTTAATTGACATCAATCATGATTAATTAATGGACAAAGGTCAATGCAGCACTAAATCTTAGACTGCACCATATGACCCGTCCCTGACGCACTGCAACACAACCCGAAGAAGGAGTTTAAGAGATCAGCCGTGGCCAGTTCCCCATTCAAAAGCACATGTAGGGCACGAAAGACGACGAATTGTTGACTCGAGTCTGGGAATCACGATCTTATTAATTCTTCATCGATCTCTGAACGCTCCTGGCTTGTGCCTGGCCAGATGTACTGCGTCTTCGTGCAATTCAATCGGAGCCAATATGAAGACATCGATGCCTGCGCTTCTGCTAGAACTGCATGCATGGAAGACGCACAGGCAACAGCGTCTGACGGGCAGCAAGCAGAGTTGAATGTCGTCGGTATACGGATATGCACCTGTGCTTCCCACCCAGTCATGTGCTGAGTCAGGTCGGCCATCTATGCTATGTACAGAACCAGCCAGAGACAGAGCCCCGTGGGTGTCCAAGCTGTGCTGTCGGAGCTCAGGTTCACCATCATCATTCATTCATCCAGCAAATATACATACATACATACATACATACATACATGCATACATACATACATACATACAAACATACATAAATACATTCATTGATACATACATACATAAATACATTCATGCATACAAACATACACACATACATACACACATACATACATACATACACACATACAAGCATACATACATACATACATAAATACATTCATTCATACAAACATACACACATACACACATACATACATATATATACAAACATACATACATACATACACACATACACACATCATACACACATAAGTACAAGTACATATACATATACATACACACATGCATACAAACATGCACACATACATACACACATACATGCACATACACACATACATACATACACACATCACGCAAAATACATATATGCATAATTTTAAAATTTCTCTATCATTTGCTTTTTTTGGTGCTGCAGCTGATGATGGTCACTCGGCCGGAACAAGGAGTGATGCATCACATATGGGCATGAGTGGAAATGGGTTGGGCCAAGGATTCATAACCACATAGTTGTAAAGTATTTGTTACTATTACAACTCACAATGACCACAGACAGAAGAACTGTCCAGATGCAAAGCAGAACCGAATGTGTCTGTGGTGATAAACAATCATACATAGCCATAGCATCACAAAAACAAGTCCAATATATGACCAATGAATCACTTCTGCATCATCATCTGTATCCTTTATTGTCTGTCTGTCTGTCTGTCTGTCTGTGTCTGTCATATGTCTTCACCCACGCTACATGCACATTATTTCTAGATTATCCCAAGCCAACAGCAAGCAGCCTCGAGAGGCACTTGGTAGGCGTTATCTAAATGTCTAGGCCCCTACACTTACAAAAGCACAGGGGCTCTGACTGGTTCGTACAACGGGGACATATCCATCCCGTTCAGAGTTTAGATTGAGACATCAGCATACATCTCTGTTTGGAAATCAGCAGGGCAAAAAGAGGGGGCAGAATATAGGGCCCTGCCGCCCCATAACTTAGCTTAATGCACTTCCCTGGCTGCACTGTATTGTCTTTAGATAAGTGTTACAACACTGAAGAATGTCAGAAACGCTGTGCCACGTTCTTGGACTTCTTCATAAATAAGATCAAGTCAATAAAGGTATCAACTGCCAAGCAACTGTCCGGACAACCCAGAGACCCTCTCCATCAGATAGGGACTGTGTCGGCACACATCTTGATCACCTCAGACCTCTGGATGGTGCGGAAATCTTCAAGCTATTGTCTTCCTTACTGGGAAAATCATCTCTGAGATGCACGCTTTCCCATCACCTTTGCTAAAGTCGTGTGCGGACGTGTTCACTCCAATCATCGTTCGTCTCTGCAATTTGCGGACAGTTTCCAGCCTGCTACAGATCTGCCTCTGTTCCACGTCTGCTGAAGAAGGAAGGTCTTGATCCAGCTAATCCTTCTAACTATAGGCCAATTTCAAACTTAAATACACTGTTGACAAATTTGGAACATCCCTTTCTGGCTCATCTCTTACCTCACGTCGGCAGCTCCTGTAATTTCAACAGTCATCAGTCAGCTTACCATGGGCATCACTTTACTAAAAGTCCTTGATGATGTCTACACCCCCCTTCCGGACGACATCACCCCACTACTTATCGGCCTTGACCTCTCTGCTGTCTTCGATACGACTGACAAAGCAACACTCATCACGAGGCTGCGGGGGCCCTTCGGCACTAGCTGGACTGGATCTACTGTTACCTAACGGATAGGTCACAACACGTTGGATCATCAAGGTCGCAGACATCTTGCTGCATCTCACAAAGGTGGGTCCTTGGCCCGATTCTTTTCACGCTGTATGCCCGAGTGGCCGGTGTCATTTCCGCACAAGGCATCAGTCAGCACCAGTATGCCGATGACACTCAACTGTACACTGCGCTCGATCATATTGACTCCGACATCAGCAACCTACCACGGCGTACTAAAGCAGTACGCTGCTGGTTCCTAACAAACGGACTATACCTGAATCCAAAGAAGTCTCAAGTCGTTGTTCTTGGCAATTCCTCATCAATAAAATCGATCGAGGACCTAAAAACAGTCAACATTGCGGCTGCGGACATTTTGCTCCTAAGGAACATTTAAGAGTAGTCTAGGGGTGACGCTTGACTCCAAACTAACATTTAACCAGCACTTCACTGCTGTCTGCAAGACATCGTATTACCACATCAAAGCCATGCGTCAAGTTCAATCAGGCTTGACACCAGAACTTATGAATGCATTCGCTTGTAGTGTAGTCAGAGCAAAACTTGACCACTGTACTTCACTGCTGTGTCTAACATTACCAAACTACAGTGCATCCATACGTCGTTAGCCCATCTGGCGACAGAAACTCACAGGCTTGATCACATCACTCATGTACTGGAAAATCTATGTTGGCTGCCTGTCAGCTCCAGAATCACTTACAACACAGCTTTCTGTATACATAAGAACTTATGAATGCATCAATCAACCTCATCTTCCTTAAAGACTAACCGGTCACCCAGATCTCTGCAATCAGCTACACAAAACCTTTTGTCCCTGCCTGACATCAGAGACTATCAGTCTGAATTCTCACAAAGTGGATTCAGCAATTCTGCACCAGCCATCTTGAATAGTCTTCCTGTTTACATTACTCATGCATAACAATATCTTGCCAGACATAAAGCGGCTTAAGACGTATTTGTAACATCTTGCTTTTGTTGTCTGACAGCTGTCATCCATCCACGCCTACGATTCTCTGCTCAGATGATGGACATATGGTGCATTAATAAATGCATTACTTACTTAATCATGATGCCAGCATTAGGTGCAATACACTGTAATGGAATAAGGTCGCTTCACATGACTCATTAACAGGGATGCCCATGGGACCCTTGGGGCCAAGTCCAAGACCGAGACCTTAGAAGTCTGAGACCAGCCCAAGATCTTGAGTCTCCAAGATGAGACCGACTCTAAGACTTAGAGACTCTGAAATAAGACTGGCACATTTACCCTTCACATTTACCCTCCAGTACCTCATCCCGTCCTCTACGTTCTCTAGATCATCTGGATCTATATGTTCCTTGTGTTAAGTCCTCGCTTGCTCAGCAGAGGGCTTTTGCTGTTGTTGGCCCATTTTTATGGAATAGACTCCGCCATCGTTTTGTGCAAGGGTCACTGTTGGTGATAGAGCTCAGTCAGCTCGTAGTTTAAAGACGTTCTTATTTCCCCGGGGTTCTCATGCTGGAAGCACTTCTGAGTAGTTTGCTCTGTAAGAAGCGCTACATAAGTTATCAAATACAATACAATACGAGACCTGGAAGAGGTCGAGTCTAAGACATCCCTGAAAGTGCACTTCACTCTTTTTAGCACTCTGCAGTGTTGTTATCATTTTAATGTAGGACAGATGGATGCCAATGTTTCTGATTTGTACTGGTGCCCTAGGTCAACAGAAGTAGTACAGTCTACTTGTATAGAGTTACCAACTTAGTACTGACATTCTTCCACTCTGAGATCTACAGAAATCAATCAGTATATCTGTACTCAAGAATGCGGTTGATCCCAAGTTCCACATACCAAGCAGACAGAAGGTATTTTTATTATTATACTGGAACAGTAGTAAGTTATGGTGTATTAGCTCGTTATCAATTAATTTGAAGTTCTGGCTTGATTTGACACAGTGTCTAATTAATATTTAAATCACCGTTCACAGATAAAACAATGTGTTATACATAGGTGGCATCAGCTATTATTGATTTTTTAACTCATATACAGCACCCTTTTGTTCTGCCTAGGGCTGTGCTATGGCGCTATATAAATTGTTTTATTATTATGATCAACCTAAAAAAACATAATATTGATATGTAGTTCTTATCAGATGGAATAGCTTTTATTGCACAGGGCATCCAGTGGAGAGCAAATTCAGAAGCTTAGAGTTGATAGACACTGAATTAACCAACTCTAGCACGATTGGCCTCATGCTTTAACCTCCAAGATACCAAAGCAGAAGTGTGCAGTGACTTCTGCGGCTTAGGTAGTACGCTGCAGTTCCAGCCGATATAGGCCTACTGATGAAGTCTGTCATTCAATCACTTACTACCACGTTCTGATCAATTGATTTAATCAGTGGTATTGTCCGAAACAAACATTGACTGACTCTGAATAGCAGAATAACCAATGAATTCTGCTTAGATTAGAATAACTTCAGTTGTTTAGGTAGGAATCGATGCGTCCAAAAACCTCTGACTCGAGTGGTCATAAACAGCAAGGAAACCCCTCAAGCAAACTCCTTAACCCTACTTTGTCAGCCGCATCGACTTCCTGTCTGATTGAGAGTCTACTTAGCATCGGCAAGCCATCTCACTTTTTTTGATCACTAGTTACTTCATATATATATATATATACATAATATATATAATATATATATATATAGGCAGAAGATCCATATGTCAATGAGCTCAAGCTTTGAGTAGGGATATATATATATTGAGTATATATACTGAGCAGGAATATATATATATATATCCCTACTCTAAGCTTGAGCTCATTGACATATGGATCTTCTGGCTAACTCTCAAGAGTGTCTGTCTGCCTGCCTGCCTGTCTGTCTGTCTGCCTGGCTGCCTGTCTGTCTTTCTCTCGCTCTCTTTAAACATTTAGATAACTTAACTGCACTATCAACTGGCTACTGACTAACTCTGAATTGCGATTTGCGCTGCTCTGAGATTCCAAGTGCATAACAAGATTTTCTGATGATACCAAAAATAAAGAAAAAATAAATAAACATCTATTGCATACTTGCTTACAACAATTTATGCTTCTTACAAAAATTATAAATCACAGTAGTGTTACACTAAAAGTCCACACTCAGTGTTGCATATTTTTGCTACAATTAATGCTGCACAAAAACTGTGCACATCTGTCGCAAAAACATCGACATTAGTGTAGGAAAATCAGCCCAGTTATAACAGATGCAGACAAAAGTGGTCTACAGTTCTTCTGGCTGCGTAGATAAACTGTCTAGCAACAGACGGCTGCTAACGTAGCCTTTTATATTATTTTGACAACTGTTTGGCTGTAGGCCACAAACTAGACTGGTAAGTCGATGCAGCCGAGAGAAACGTGTCCAGAATGTTCATAAATGGATGGACAAGTGGACATAGTTACTGCTGCTGATGCTATCATAATGTGCCTGTCACAAACAGGTGTCTACAAGTCACGTATGTTTGTGAACAGTGTGAACGTGACTTGAATGAGGAGGTTCCGGAGGGAAAGAAAGTGTGGTTAAAGGTGCAAGAAAGCTATAAATTGAGAGGTACAAGGATGAAAAGAGGATGAACTGAGTGAAATGTGAAGACTGCAGGACTAAAGAGCCAGACTGGAGAATCATGAAGGTGCAGATGATTGAGCTACTCGTTTAATATTTGAGTTAAGAGAAAACATTTGTACGGTGTAGTGTCAAGAGGTCTCAGCTAAAGCTTAACTCAGCTGCACGTCTCACTGGGGGCATCCAAAAATATGGCCACATCTCGTTTTATATTCATGATACTTTTCACTGGCTCCCCGTCCAGCAGCGTGTCCACTTTAAGATCCTCTCCCTCATGCGCAGTTGTGTTCTTGGCTCTGCTTCCCTTTACCTCATTCACTTCTGCACTTTGGTCTCCTCGTTGTCGGGCCGTAGCACCCTTCGCTCGGCCACTCAAGATCTCCTGTTTGTCCCTCGCATGCGTACCGCTGCAGCCCAGTCCAGAAGCTTTGCCTACGTTGGTTCCACTTGCTGGAATCATCTCCCTTGATAATTGTGACTTGAGCTCCTTTCTCTCCCCCTCTGTGTTTCGCAGGCGCCTGAAGACTGTACTCTTTAACAGTGATTTCACTTTTTCGGGTTGGAAGCACCTCTGTTGAGTGTATCCTCTAAGAGGCACTTTATAAATCTCAAATTACAAATTAAAGGTCTGAACATTGAAGACTTCAGTATGTACCAGCGCCAGACTACACTGAATTGACTTTGCTATATTCATAAGCCAGAGACAATATTACAATTACACTACTGCACATCGAGATGTACAGACAGATAGCTTACTGTGAAGAAGCCTCAATGCCTTCTGGAGAAGTTTTGCTGATAAGGATGTTCTTGGCAGTGTCGTCTAGGACGTCAGTGGTGTCTATGGCGCTGGCACCTTCCTTTGGCCGCAGTGGCTGGCTGCTGTCTTTGATTCCATCATCCATTCCACTGCGACCGCACAGCAATGTCGCAATTCTTCGAAGCACTGAACTCACTCGGGCGATACAGCGCCGACACCAAAACTCGGAACAAGCGCCAGTTACGCTCACTTGGGCATTCTCGGCATCAGCACCTACAAAGACAAGCAACAACTCTTTACTTCTTGTTTTGAGCCAAAACCATTGATCTGTAACAGAAGCACTTGAAAAACAAGTCTAAAGAATAAACACTCAGCAATCACTGAATCACTGACAAAATGAAAACTGCACTTTAATAAGTACTCTAATGGCAGTGATCTAGTCTTCATTGTGAACTATGGGCACAGTCTTGCTCACAAAGAGGCGGTATTGTAAGAAAATTACTTTGCCAATTTTCAGCCCAATGTCAGCACAACAGCCTAAAGCTGTGATGAAGCTTTTACTAAAGCTTTGACCAAGCTTTATTACCTGAACCAACACTTTACCTCGACCAGATTTTTCAGCCCCCTAATTTGTTGAATTTTGAAATACTGTGGGGTCATTTCTTCCTCTTGTACAATAGAAGAAAGGAGAAGGTGGTGTTAGTAAGAGATTCATCAGTATGTGAAGAAAAGAAATATCTGCAATACAAGAAAGCAATAGAAAGTTTTGAGCAGAAGGTATGAGAGAAATGTAAAGAAGGACAGCAAGAGTTTTTACAAATATGTTAAAAGCAAGCAGAAATGGAAAGAAAGGGTATGCCCATCAAAAAGGAAAGAGGGAAATGGATAAGTCACTGTAGATGATGTGGAAGCTTCTGAAGTGCTCAATAAATATTTCATCTGTGTGTTTACTTTGGAAGAACCAGAAAACATCCCTAAGCTCAACAAAACATTTGTAACCAGTGGTGGGAAGAGTGTGTCTCAGACGGTGTTTACTAAGGGAGATGTGGAGGAACAGTTGAAAAGGTTAAAAACTAACAAGAATCCAGGTATAGATGAATTACATTCTAAATTTTGTCATGAAATGAGAGAAGAAATCACAGAGGCAATAGCACAGACCTTCAATGCATCACAGCAGACGGGAAAGGTACTACGGGAATAGAGAGATGCACTCACAGTCTTATCGTGTGCTGTCTTGTGTTGTCGTGTGTTGTCTTGTGTTGTCTAGTCTTGTCCTGTCTTTAACTGTCCTCGAGCCAAGGGTTGGCTACATCACCAACAATTCTGTACCATTTGCTTCTATCCCTTGTTTCTTGCAATTACTGGTCAAATGATAATTCAGTCCACGACTTGATGTTGTCTATCCATGTCATCTTGGGTTTCCCCAAGCTCGGGATCCAGGAACTGTGCCTTGGATGATCTCTTTCTCTAAGCAGTCTCCACTGTGTCGCAGCACATGCCCGAAGTAAGGCAGCTTCCTCTTTTTGATTAACCCGAGCAGACTCCTCTCTGCTCCTGCAGTCTCTAGGGCCCAATCTTTTGTCTTCTTGCCTGTCCACGGTACCTTAGCACTCATGGGGCCATTGTTTAAAATGGAAACACAAGTAAACCAATTAACTATAGACCAGTGAGTTCAACTAGTGCTGTGTGCAAGGTCTTGGAAAGAATAATTAAGGATAACATAATGGAACATTTGCACGAGTAGAATAAAGGGCAGTCAACATGGATTTACAAGATGTCGTTCATGTTCGCCAAATCTCTTAAAGTTCTTTGAGGAAGTTTATGAAAGGACAGATGAGGGTAAACCTGTGGATGTAGTTTACCTAGATTTTGCCAAAGACAGGGACTTGGGAGTGATTATATAAAAGAGCGCAAAACTATCCATGTAATGTGCTGAAGCAGAAAACAAGACTAACTCAACCTTAGGTATGATCAAAAGGGCAACAGTTAGCAGAAACAAGGATACAATAACATGGTTAGAGAAAACACTGGTGAGGCTGCAGTTGGAATACTGCATCCAGGTATGGAATCAATACTTGAAATATGACACAGAACAACTGGAGAAAATGCGAAGAAGAGCTACCAAAATGATCTGGAGTTACAACAAAATAAGCCATGAAGAGAGGCTGAAAAGGAGAGAGCAGGAAAGAAGAAGAAGCAGAGGAGACTTAATTGAGCTTACAACATTAAAACTGGAAAAAATGACAGTGCAGTTGGAATGCTGCTTTGAATTAGCACCAAACAAGGCAACTTGAGGACACAGGTATAAATTATTTTAAAAAACTGAAAGAAACATCCTTGCAAGCGTTGCAGACTTGTGGAATGGCTTGGATGACAGTGCAGTCTCAATGTCACAGCCTTTAAGAAGACGACGCCAGGAAGGCGTTACATACTTGGGAGTCTTAAACGTCCAAACCTTTAGTTTAAAACCTCTTGACTATACAATGAACAAATGATTTCTTTTAAATCAAATACTGAACAACTATCTCATTCATCTCCAAATTCAGGGTTCTTTGGTCTGGCTCTTTGATCCTGCAGTCTATGCCTTTCTCTCAGTTCATCATCTCTTCATCCTCTCTTCATCCTCTCTTCATCCTCTCTTCATCCTCTCTTCATCCTCATATCCCTCTATTTATAGCTTTCTCGTACCTTCACCCACATCTTCTGTCCTTCTGGCCATTCTCATTCAGGCCACGTTCACATTGTTCACAAATATATGTGACTTTGAGACACCCCTTTGTGACAAAATTCAAGGCTATTAAGCATTCTGGGTTAATTTGCAGCAATTCTAACAAAGATTATATGCCCCTATTCACTCCAATTTTAAATAACAAGGAAACATACAACCAGCATAAAAAATTAAATAAAAATCAAGAAATTCACAAGTATAATACTTTCATATGTATGAAGCATTCTGTTTTGACCAAAATAAGGACCATCTCTTAACCAGATGAATGACTACAAGGACCATCTCTGCCCCCACCCAAATAACAAAAATAACCATATTACAAGGACCATATCTGGACCAAAACAGAGATAGCAAAAAGGACCATTATTGGACCAGAATGAAGATGATACCAAAAGGACCAGCCTAAGGGTAACCTGTTGCCCAAACAAAAAACCAACTACATAGAAACCACCTTTAATCCAAATGATGATGGCAATTCATCTCTTGAAATGATTTAACATCAGTCCACAAGATCCAAAAGTGAATATCAAAAAACACAATGTGATAATCTCTAGACAGAACCCGAACTTGAATCGTTATCGTAATCTCAGGATTTCTACCTCGCCCAATGAAAGCTAAGTCTTGGGAACCAGCTTATTCAAAGGCGCTCAGTTAAAACAAAACTGATAGGCAAGTTGGGTTCATTCCACGTCAAGATCCAAGAGTCAGGCAGGTGGGCAGTCAGACGGCTAAGGTGGGTGGTGTTTGGAATCGGATCTGCAAGACAGATAAGGAGAAGAAGGGGAATTAATGAATGAAGACGACCCTATCCTACTTTCTAAGCCACAGCATAAAACAACGGAAACGCCGCAGAGGCCAATGGAGATGACAACAGGAGGAGACAGACCTTTTTCAACTGACATAATTCAGACGGACCTTCATCAGCTGGCGATTTCTTTCTCTTGATATCCAACACATTCGTCCCGATGTCATCATCATTTCACACCAACTAATCCTCAGCCAATGTCAGGCCAGGCGCCTCCTCCGCTGCCGCCCCGGGTCTAATGAAATGCGTCAGCACTCGTTTGGACGCATCTCCTCCTATTGCTATGGACCCTGCACTCGCTTCCATTCGACCTAATCCGCTGTTGCTGGAGACAACAGAACGCTGCTATTTCCGGTCATTTATTATTCCCACGGGCGCAGGAAGCACGCGCGGCAGGGAGCCAGAGAGGGAAGGTAGCGTGAATTAGCTCATGCCGACCGCTGCACGTAGGCGGTCACTCGCTCACTCGTCATGTTCAAGACAAATGTCGGAATTCCTACCCGCGATCGTGAACTCGAGATTTCTACAGCGCCCAAGGATAGCTGCGTTGTGTGAACCAGCTTATTCACAAGCGTTCAACCACCTACGATCGCGGAAAATCCGGTGAATGGACGAAACGGATGACTCATGAAATGCTGTCGTCGTCGTTTTGTGCACCTCCTGTGAAACACTGCAATGCATACTTGGGTGTAAACTCCTGGATTTGCGCCCCCCGCCACCCAACTGGTTATTTTGGGTCAGGGTCCCCATGGATTGCGTACTTTCAATGACAACCTCCGTAATGGAGAAACGACAAAGGCGTCTGACTTTGCAAAAACTAAGCTCAGGTTTTCTGTGCTCCTCTGAAATCAAATTTAAAAAGCTTTTATGTCTTTGTTAGGTTCTTCCTCCTCCTGAAGAGGTAGAAAACTTTTCCGTTTTAAAACCAGAAGGCCAGTTTCGGAAAGGACATGGCCTGATTGCCCTGGGCCAGATCACCTGAAGACTATGTACATTGTAAAAAATTCCGTTTGCATATGAGCAAACAAACACTCAGCCATTTAACGGTTAAACGAACCGTAATTGAGGATTCTCATAGAGTAACGAATTCACAGGAACTGCACCGTTTTCTGGTATCGTGCCAAAATATGTACACAGGTGCAAACTGGTGACTTAAAAATCGCAAATATAATTTCAGGAAGTAATTAAAATTCCTCATAAATATAAGCCATTGATATAAGGCCAATCACCATAAAAGTAAGGCTAATCACCGTAAAATTGCTGGTAAATTGCTGTTAATAATCGGGCATTCTTTACTATTATTACAAAATTTTGTAACACGTGCAGTCATCATAAAAATATGCCAAACTGCCATAAAATAACTGCCATAAAATAAACGGGGAATCACCATTAAAAAACTACCAAGTCACCATAAAAACACGTGAAGTCCCCGTTAATTAAAATGGGGAGTAGCGGTAAAAAAACGGGCCTGTGTAATGAGAAAACGGGATGCTCATAATTTTACGGAGAAAGTTCTGGCAGTTCTGTTGACGTCTCATTTACCCATAAAATTACAGAAAATTTCAAACAGTGTATCCTATCTCAGCATTCGACACAGCATGTTTACCAAGCACTCAAAGATGCTGAAGCTACATATTAGATTTACTACTATTATTATTACCACTAATTATTAATTCATCAAGCCAGACGCCGGTGATGATGAGCCATTCGAGATCAAACAAGACTCTCGAACAATTTTTTCATCTTAGCCTTTGGATGTTATCCTTTGGGTTCAAAAAATAATAATAATATTTAATAACAATTTAATTTTTCCTTAACATTTTTTAAACCACGACGGATCTCATCTACCTAAGGTGAAAAAATAGCAGCATTATCATCAATAATAATAATAATGCAATCAGCATCTGCAAGATATTCTTATAAAGCACCATTTCAATATCCAGATATACTGGCAAATACACAGACAGACAGATAATCAGATGCATGCACGATGTATCTACTGGTATGCATGAATGTATGTATGCATGCATACATATATACATATATATATATATATATATATACATACACACATAAAACTACATTCATCTAGCATAAATACATAAAGACAAGAAGGTAAAGATAAAGGTATCATTTTTCACATGCCTAGGGCTACATAAATACCTAAGAAACATGACCCTAACACAAACAAAACAACCCAACAGCAGGACACCTTTTTAACCTCCAAACCTGTAATTGGTATTAATATACCGAGCCTGAAAGCATGAAGGGCTGAGTTAGTACAGGCAGCTTGGCATCCATGGATGGCGGCCACTAAACAAGTTCAGGCTGCTTAACTTCGATGATGATAATGATGATGATGATGATGACGATGATGACGACGATGATGATGATGATGTTTTCAACCATAATTGTTCTGTTAGTATCTATTGGGATTTGTTGATAGCCGGCTCAGAGGCCAAGAAAAGGAGACGAGTGCCTCTCCTGCGTCTCACTTATGCGATAAGGGATACTTGACTTGCTTACTTTACTCAGTAGCTATTGTTTCTTGGTGCTCAGGGTCATTTCGGGCATCTGGGTCATCCTCAGATGTCCAATTATTGTGCTGCGACCTTGAAACTATAGACATCAATCCTATCAGTGGCCGTAGGACGATGAAGATAATAGCGAAGCAGCTGCAGCAGCAGCAGCAGCCGATGGCCGGTGCCATTGCCCTGACTCTGCCGATGATGCAATGCTCCATAACACACAAAGCGCACCTCCTCCTCCTCATCGTCTTCCACCTCCTCCTCCTCCTCCACCATCTCCCTCCTCCTCCTCCTCCTTTTCCTCATCGTCTCTCTCCTCCTTCTTTTCCTCCTCCTCCCGCTCCTCCTCCTCCTCGTCTTCCTCCTCCTCCTCCTTCTCGTCTTCTACATCCTCCTCCACTTCCACCATCTCCATCCTCTTCCTCCTTCTCCTTTCTCTCCTCCTCCTCCTCCTCCTCCTCATCATCATCATCGTCTTCCACCTCTTCCTCCACCATCTCCCTGCTCCTCCTCCTCCTTCTCCTCCTCCACCTCCATTATCTCCCTCCTCTTCCTCCTTTTCCTCATCCTCCTTCTCCTTCTTCTCCTCCTCCTCCTCATAATCATCATCGTCTTCCACCTCTTCCTCCATCATATCCCTCCTCCTCCTCCTCCTCGTCCTCCTCCTTTTTCTTCTCCTCCTCGTCCGATCCAAACGGCGTTGGCGGTGGCCATCGTAAAGGCGACGGCATCCATCGGTCGGATGCAAATCGCTTCCAGTGTGTGTCCGCGTGTTTGTCTGGGCGCGTGACTGTTTGTCTGGGCGCGTGCACGCGTCGTTGCTTTCAAATGCATGGCCTACATTGTCTCTACTCTCTATCTGCGATCGGCTGGCACGCTGCCATCTCTATCAAAAACCAGAACCTGCCTCCCAGAGCCCCATAAAGCTCTCTGCCTCCCACTTTCCCATTTCTTTTCCTCCCTGCTCTGGCTCCTTTTTAAATTGCACCAACAACCAGCAAATGCGTAAACCTTCAAAACGGTGTATGAATAATACATTAGCCGAACTGCATTATTCATTAGATGAACCAATGAACGAACAAAATTTATCCGGAAAACTCAATGAATAATGCACGAACAAACTACAATATTCATTAGTCCAGCCACCAGCTTGTGTACACAAACATAATATGGAAATGCAAGAATAAATTTATCTGGTTTTTCATAATTCAAGCGGGATACAGATCACGGATAATTAAGAATGCGCAATAATGCAAAAGTTCAAATACAGCATTCATTAGTCAAAGGCAAGAAACAATATGACTCCTCATGAATTATGCATGACTGCAACAGCATTCAATGCTTCAGAGAAATATTTTGGCTAATAAAGCACAAACTAAAAATGGTACTTAGAGCTCCAATATATATGCATGTTTCTGTAATCTACAACTCTGCTGGATTACAGATCAACGTCTGTTGTACCAATTATGCAAAATGTCAGTAGCATTTACTGCATTACAAAAAAATTAAATTAAATCGTCCTATACTTTACAAACTTCAGGAAGGTCACATGCAGAAGAGAGTCAGATTCAAGAAAGGTGAAAATCTGAGACACTGTTAAAGTTAAAATGCAGGACATAATTTTAGGATGACGTAGCACTTCATCAGCTGAAATGGGTACTTAATTGTAAAGCCATGCAACTCAAAAGAAAGTAAGGCTGTTTAGTTTTTTGTATCACTGTTGCCATCTACAAGGAATAAAGGTTGTCTGGTTGACGGATTACAGCTGCCATCTACAAGACTGGTTTAAAGGGGATTAACGTTGTTGTCTACAAAGAATAAAGGTTGTTGGTTTTGGGATTACTGTTGCCATCTACAAGGAATAAAGGTTTATGGATTACAGCTGTTGTCCATAAGGAATTATGGTTGTTTGGTTAGGGAATTACTGCTGTCATATACTTGCTTAAACGAAAATTTCCCAGACTTCAACAAAAGAGCCATTGAGGACTTTCAAAGGCCAAAGAGTGATGCAGTCACCCTGAGCGCCACTGTCCAAGAGGCGGCAAAGAGGGCAGCAAAATGCAATTTTTAAAGACATGTTTATCATCTGCCCCAAACTGGTGAACACATAACAGACAATTACAGCCAATGTCCCATAGACTGTGCAGATGAAACTTCAGACTGGACACACTGTCTACAGTATACCTACCTAGTTTCGATTCTGGCGTTGAACTGACCCAGTCTTCTCTCTCTCTTTTGCTCTGTCTGAAAACCACCAAACCCAGTATTACACATTTACGCTTAGTGGTCCCCACTTTCAAAGTTCTCCTCTCTCTCTCTCTCTCTCTCTCTCTCTCTCTCTCTCTCTCTCTCTCTCTCTCTCTCTCTCTCTCTCTCTCTCTCTCTCTCTCTCTCTCTCTCTCTCTCTTCTCTGCTTGACCACTCTCACCATTCCTCCCTCTCTCTCTGTCTCGCAGGATGAAATATTGTGCACATCAGATCAAAACTTCAGTCCTCCCTGAATTAATAAAGAAGAAAACCTATCTTTCAATAACCAAAGTTATGCCTGTTATAGTTTTCAAGCCCTAGGTGTCAGGCTCTAGTATTAGACTCGGGGCCTTGACAGGCACCTCGCTGACCTTTCCCTAAGCCCAGAAAAATTGCCAATTAAGCTGCACTCTCAGTACCAGTATCTCGGCGAATGTGTATCCCGGAGTGATGATGTAAAAATAGCTGTTAAGCAAATACAAAGACGTTGACAAAGCCGTTGTAGCCCGGTTCCCTGCGCGAGTCTGCAGATTTCCAGAAGACGAGTTGTCAGAATGGGAGGTGTCTGAGTCACTCACAAAAGCAGACGAAAGGCTCTGCGACGCTGGACAAACTGAGAGTGGTAGATCAGCGGTAAAGTAGGCTATTATAAGCTACTTGATAAACTGACGACGAGCATAGTATGGGGTCTACAGCGCAATCAAGAAATTTAAGGCAGGAATGGTCAGGACATCTGACGATGAAGTATCCTACAATGTGTAGTATGAGAAACTGAAAATGAAGTGAGTTCACAGCTTGTATGTGTACATGTCACCTTCCATGCATGCAGTATTTTGGCGTACTATAGCAGGGCTTCAGCAAAGGCAACAAACAAAGCCAAAAATGCGGGATCAACTTCTGGCTGACCACCTGGACTATCCAACAAGAATCAAGACTATATAAGCTAATTAAAAGCAAAACACAACTTTAAATAATCAAAAGCTTTTCTGGCCTCAGCTAACCAATGGAATGATTGACCCTTTTTCAACTACCCAGTCAAGGGTAAAGTAATCAGAATGGGGTAAATAGGGCCTACCTGTGGTAGTACCCAGCAAATCCCAGGAGTTACTGCACTGCTTTTTTATTTAGTGGCCAAGGAAAATTCAACAGAACTTGAACCTTCTGAGTTCTCGATTGAATGGCATTCAAACCAAAGTCATGAACCAAAAATCAATTTCTGCATTAGCAAAAACACATTTCTTCAAACAAAGTGTTAATGAGCAATTATTGACAACACTTGCTTCCAATGAGACATATATTCCGACCAAGAAACACTGAAAATGTTTATATCATCTAGACAGCATCACGTAAAGCATCAAAACCATGAAACAACTTTCAGACCAAACCTGAACGTTGCAGGAGCATTCCCGAGTCCAAAAGGCATATATTTCCACTTAAAATGTTCATGCAACATGCCACACCCTGTAAGAGGAATGGACTCATTACCTTAGGGAATTTGCAAATATTCCTTAGTCATGACAAGTTTGGCTAGGAATTTTACTTTCCCAGCCTTTTTGCTCAGAGTTTCAACTCTAGGCATAAGAAACAGATCCGGACCTGTGACAGCATTTACTTTTCGGAAGTCACAAGTCATTATACAGTTGACCTGACTTCTCCTGTTTCTGGAAGACAACTATGGATGCAGCCCAAGAACTTTCTGATTCCTTGATAATTCCAGACTTGAGAAGATCATCAATATCCCAATTCACTATTTCAACTTCTCAGGATGCAACTGATAAGCCGTTTGGCGCACCAGTCATGGTCTGGTACCAGACCAATGAGAAGGGAAATGCCTTTTATCTTCCCTGGCACAACACTAAACACCTGATCAAAGGACAAAACAGTTGCATTGGTTCATCAGTCTGCACTGAATCCAAACGACAACTGGAAACATCTGCCCCAAATCAACCTCCTTATCGACAAATACATTCGGTTACAATACACTGTTCAATTCCACAGGCAACACAGCAGAAAGCAAATTGAGACCCAAATTATCTCTATCTTCAGGCTCAACTTTTCACAAAGTTTACGCGAACCACACGCTTGCTTTTCCTCTGGTCAGGAGTGGCTGCAAGGTAATCAACCTGACCCAAGGATTCCAAGACAGTGCATGGCACACAGCACTTAGTTTACCACTTGGTTTACCATTTAATAGCAACAACAACAGTACTTGGTCACCTTGTTGCTATCAAACATTCCCAGTTTGTTTACCATACCATTCTTTTGACGTTAACGGAGCAACCGAAGCATCTTCATTCGCCGATATCACAGAAACTCAAAAGCATTCCCACATGTCCAGAACAAAATCAATCAAGTCTGATTTAGACAAGCTATGCTAGATGTCATCATTCACTAGCATTGCTTAATCAAATGCAAGGGATCCTACACATTTCAACCAAGCAAGAGAAAACTAAAGCCCTGCACATGCACTTCAATGTAAGCAAAAAGTACCCAAGGTAAAACTTCATTCCAATTATCCCGGAAATCCTCAGCAACTGCATTTAACATATCTTTCAGCATCTACAGTAATGGAACCTATAACAACACCCATCTGTTTGCAGATAAAGACTGAAACTTTTTCAACTAAATAATGCAACATTCGTTCAGGAAGATTTGCATCAAATTAGACATAAAATCCGATCCACAATTCGACAGAATTTCATTCAGAAAATCAAACGTTGTAAAGACAAAAATGAAAGCTTTGGCTACATCAGTTGCAGTGTGATTCACAATGAAAATTCCAAAAGATAATTTGTAGCCATATCAATGCCTGACCGTCAAATAAATCTATTCCTAGACTTACAAACAAACATTCGGCGGACATACGATATCTATGGCAAGCTACGCAAAGGGTTCAGAAATTACTGGCAGGTTAATTAAGGCAGCATGTGCTATGTTTTCCGCTTTCCAATGCCTCTGATATATGTTACAAGTACGACAATATTTCTACATGGCTTGACATATTCAGGCCAGAAAAACATGTCTCCATAAGGGATCCAGAGCTTTCTGCTCTCATAATATCACTTGCAGGAATATCATGTGCAATATAAAGCAACTTTGCCCACAACTCAGATGGAACCATAATTAGTGTTACTCCCAAACTCTCAGGTGTAGCTTTATTCCTCTCATCAGAATAACATAATAACTATGCTCTACACTGCTGCTATCATCAGATGCAGCTAGCTTAACAAAGGCAATAATTCAGTATGAGAATGCTGAATTACAGTTTCACAAGACACAATATCAATGATTTTTACAGTCAATACCGACTGATCCCTAAACAATTTAGCCAAAGTATTCTCATCAATTGTTTCTGTAGATACATTAGTTGGTCCTATATTCTGCCTAGGAGCACAAGCCACACCTGTGTTTGCATTATCTCAGTCATTTACCGACTCTGGTCGGGCTATTGTTTCTATCCCAATATCCCGCAGCGCTTCTTCCAACCAATTCCAACTCATTACCTATGAAAATGTGTGTAACAACGGGCAGTTTATCGATTAAACAAAGTCTGGTCCCGCTGCCAAATCTGCTTTCCACGTGAATCTCCAAATCTCGACTAGAGAAGCTTTAAGAGTGTCCCTTGCAAATCGCTTAATGAGTTTGTTTTCACCTGTTGAATCATCTCTCCCATCTCTTCTTTTGTCATCCCAACTGCGGCGTCCGTAAACCTTCTTCTTCTTCTTCTTCTCCTCCTCCTTCTCCTCCTCCTCCTCCTCCTTCTTCTTCTTCCTTCTGGCTCGAATTAATCCCTCCTAGGGGAGTGGTCAGCCATGCGGCGTCCGTAAACCTCTGCTCTCATAATTCTTCTGCTGCTGCTTTCCTCCTCTGTCCTCATCACATGACCACACCATCTCAACCTGGCTTCTAGAACCTTGTCAGATATACACGCCACTCCCAATATCTGTCTGATATACTCATTCCTTTTCTTGTCTTTCAGTGAGATTCCAAGTATTGCATCACCCATCGTCATTTCCTCATCCTCGACGCTACGAGCTTCAGAAACTCCGAAAATACTGTCATCATTCAATGCTAGTTGGGAACCTGTTGGTTGGGCTTTGCATGTGTGTGCACGAGCTTGCACATGTTGACTCTTCTAGCCATCTGAGCAATGTTTACTAATCGATGAATGTTCCGTTCTGAATTACATTTAACATCATTAGCGCAGAGAGCACCTCTGAAAAGTTCATCTTGAAGAGGCGCTATACAAATTTGAAATTACAACTACAGTTACTATTATCCATTGCAGCATTCTCATTTCTGTTCTCTACAGAAGCTTCTCCTCTTTCTTCAACCACATGCTATAGTGGTTTGGATTCCACCCTTTCACCTGAGCTGCAGTACTCAGACGGGCTTATCAATCTTTGCAATGAACTAGAATCTAGCAGAAAAACAACCCCAAGACATTCCCATCCGAAGAAAGTAGAACATCCCTAGAACACAATGCCAAATAACGCTCATCAACCTTGGAATCAGGTCAACAAGCCGACGATACATCCATTATCTGCGTTTCAGCCTCTGTAACCAACTCAGCAAAGGTCTTGGGTTGATTTGTTGGATTCTTGCCTTGATGCAGCTGTTATTTCTTCAACCATTTTGTGTCTTTACCCATCTTCTCAAGCTCCATCCATAACTCCTCAGTCGACTGATCAAATACATCGTCCATTATTATCTTTTGGCTGCAACTGACCTATCCATTGCATAGCCAATTACACTTAACCAAACTGTACAACAATTATGTCAAGAATTCAACAGACACAAAATCGAAAATCCAGTCTTTTGAAACCTTACTATTCTGGAAATAAACTAAACCCAGTACAATAGTTTTGGATGAGCCTCAAATGTTGCATGCTGTCTACTGATATGGAATAAGATGCCAGCTTTAGATTAAAATGGTTTTATTACTTAAGCTATGTACAAGTGAAAAAGAGCTCATATAGTAACAAGACGTCAACCAAAGGTAGCAACAAAACCAGCGAAAACCTCACAAAGAGAAAACAAAACATCCACCAACAGATAGTGATGAAAATCGATGCAAAAAGAACCAAAATAGACCTGAAGAACCAACGAGTCATCCATGCAGGGAGACCAAACAGCTAGTTGAGAGACTGGCAATAACATGGCTATGCAGGACCAAACCAAAATCCAGTGTGCGCCAAAGTCAAACACAACATTTTATATACGGTTGGCTTTCCCGCCAGTATGTACAGAAGGCATACAATGTAGCCTACAACAATTTAAGCAACTCCTTTATGCTATTTGTAGCAACATACATACTACCGTGTACAAGTACACAAAGTGACGTCACAAGCTGCTATTTTGGCGCAATTCTTTTAAGCCACTCCAAATTTTCACAAGCAGCAGATTGAAAACGAAGCAGAAAGCAGAGATAAACAGGTAGTTAACGAGATATATGATTACGATTATATATTTGAAGTCTGCAATATTTAAATAAGGTTATGCCTCCTGGAGAACCACCGACGACTTACCTCGTTCAGTGCGCCTCATTTAAACAACAACAACAAACACAAGAAGAGGCAAAGAGACCGACGGTCAGCCACACACAGACGGCTAAACGAGCATACACAAAGATGGCCAACATACACAAAGACAGACAACATAGCCATTGGTGGCAGAGCATCTGCCTGCCTGCCTGCCAATCATAATTGAATTCCAAGCAGCACTGCATAATTCTGTGTCTCCTCCGCAGCTGAGCTGTTCTTCTTTCCCAGGTAACAACGTTTAACCCAAAATCTCAAAGGGTCATGACCCCCGCTGATCTCAGATCTCACTACACAGTCTTCAGAAAGTCAACTCATTTCAGGTAGTGACTTTACAACTGGCGCTACATAAAGGCCCTGTTACGTTACATAATGCCAACTCAGGACGCACATCTTAATCCAAGGGAAGGTCAACCGCTGACCAACGTTGGTCATTTCACGGGCTTCTGCTGACCTCATTTTTTTACCCAGACGTGGCCATATTTGATCCTCAGACCGTAGATGACCAGTTGCTCTGCGGTCATCCACTGACCCGAAAAATTGATCTACAGCATCAACAACACAATAGTATCCCAGAATATAGCAACAGGATGACATGAAGCATCTCACCTCAGCCTCTGGACCATTCCATTTGAAGCACTGACGCCGATGGGGAGGAGGCGGAGGAGGACGTGGTATTGGAAGAGGAGGAGGGGAGGATTTGGAGGAGAACTGGGAGGAGGAGGACACGAAGCCGATGTCACCTAGGTCTTAAATCCATCTTGCATCGTGGGAGGGCTGGTTAGCTCTTCGATCGTCCTCATCCTCTTCTCCCTCCGCACGGGTACAGCTGCGATGATAATAACAACGACGCTGACGCCGATGATGATTGTCGTTGTCTATTTACACGCCCTATGTCCTTCTGTTCGTATGCCTGTCGCACTCTTTCTACCTATCTCCCTCTTTCTCCCTAGTCGTCGTACGGCGAGTGTTTCGCCTCTTGCTCGCCGGCTCTAGCAGGTGTGCATGACCGCTGCACAGAATTACGCATGGCCGACTGGGTGTCGAAACAGCCATAAGTCCCTGGAAAATTCTATCCCCAAAGTCCACAGCCGATAAGAAAATGCTGGATAGTAATTGTGCCGGGGAAGATTCTGTCATCCTGATGGAAATCAAATTGCTGTGGATTCACTGTATGCGAAGAACCGGTATGTGAAAAGGTAAAAGGTAAAATAGGGTGATAGAGAGAAGATCAGGCTGCATGGACAAGCATACGCTCAGATTTGGGATAAGACTGGATTGCTTGACGTGGGTTGCGATCAAATGAGACGAGATTAGCTGTAATTAGACAAAATGAGACTACATGGATAGATTGCTTCGGGATGAGATGGGACAGAATGTCACTATATTAGAATGTTGCCCCATACTCTCCATATACATTAGCTCAGGTGGGGTCTTCGTAGAAATCATAGCCCAAATGGATACAACAATAATACATGGCCCACAGCTATGACCATTTCCGTTTTTGCCACATTTTGCAGGCCACAGCCATTAGCAAAGGTAATATTATAGCGCTATTTTGTACGTACAGTATCGAGCTTTAAATTTCTAGTTCAGCCTAGAGGGTGACATTCTTATTTACACATAATGACAGGTCTCAGAGATGCGTATAAGGCGCCATAAGCCTACAAATGTCTAGTTACCCACCTCTGATTTATTCCGCGTCGCTATAGGTGGTGCATCGATAGGCAACAGTTACTTACTTACTTACTTTTCCTGTAATCCCATAATGCACCGAACTCCTTTGGTTCAATCGCGGCCAACAGCAACAAGGGCCGTTAGCGTCGTTCTTTAGTATGATCTTCATGAGGTAGGGTCATATTTCGAGAGGGTCTCTTTAGGTGGCCGCACCGCGAGGCCACGCACAGCGACGTACAGGCGCTAGGTGTGACCAGCGGAGGCGATCGCTGCTGCTGCTGCTGCAGCTGCAGCTGAGCGTACAACACGAGAGAAGGCTTGTGCTTGGCACACGGTGCCATCGCACAAGCCGCGCCTGATCAATATCCCGTCCTCAGCCTCAGCCTCTGCAACCGCTGCTGCTGCGTCTGACGGTGATGATGATGATGATGATTTGTCTCATTATATAAATAGTCGATCCAGGCACGCACGTATGCAAACTTCCTTCCCTGATGAATTTTCTCTAGTTGGCGCCGTATAAATATCTGATTACATCGGATTGCATAGCTGCACATGCAGTAATGCAGACTATTTAATTAATAATAAGTGATGACGATATTTGCTTATGTACTTACGTGTGTATATGTTTTATGAATGTACCTAAGTATGCATGCATGTAGGCCTATATATACTTGTTTATGACTGCATGTATGGATGCATGTATGCATGTGTACCTATGTTCATCTGTGCGGGCGGGCGGGCGTCCGTACGACAATCACGTGTGGATGTTTATATATGCGCATGCGCATTGGTATGCATGCATAGATAGATGTAGGACTATGTATGTATCGATGAATTATGTATGTAGGCCTAGTCGAAGAGAAGCACATCATCGTCGTAACTGTTGAAACATTGGAAGAATAATTAGTTCTTGGACATCCCCAAAATGAAATTCCCACGGAAATAACAGGCAACTCCGCCACTGCCTTTAGCCGGGAAGTGCCAGTCCCAAGCCTGGATAAAGGAGGGCGACGTCAACGGGGTTTGATACCATAAGATGTCGTTAAACATTGGAACTACTAATTAACAGGCGCCTCCTGGTGAATGCAGTAAGTCTGCACTCGACAGCCAGCACTAGAAGACGAAATTGAAAGAAGGAAAGGCACAAACAACTTCTGATAATAAATACGTAAAATAAACTATATTGCGCTTAGTGGCCTTGGGCTTGAGAGTGCAAACATTGTAACAAATGACATACTTTAACCACTTAAAATCATTTGCCATATCTTCCGAAAAAAATAAAAAATAAAATGGTAGGCTATTGCGTACACTTGGGTTTTTCCAAACACCCGCTGGCTCATCACAATGCGGGGCCGTCGTTTCCCGCATGCGTGCTCTCGTGATAAAGTGTGCGTCGATAAGATTCACTACTGATGTCAGCCCGCTTGTCCGCATGGCGCCGTCAGCCAATCATATCACCCCACCACGTGATTGATATGTCCCATCCAGCACGTGATCCGCGCGAGCACAAACAAATCGTTAACCCGATGACTCATGGAAAATTCCTATAGAAACGCTGGCTTAAACTTGCTGACTAAGCTACAATTGCTACATTTTGCGTCTAGTTAAATGGTACACTATTTGCAATAGAGGCCGACCGAAATTCGGTTTCGGCGTCGAAAGTGTCCATATGGCGACTTTCGGCATAGTTTCGGTTTCGGCCGAAAAAGAAAAGCTAACTTTCGGTTTACTTTCGGTTTCGGCCGAAAGTGATCTTGGCTTTCGGTCGCCAACCGAAAGTCTATTGTTACGCTCACAGGTGGTCTGTCTACTGCTGTAGCTAATAGGCCTATATGTAACTAGCGGTAGTAGCGGCCTGAGTATGTTCTGCGCTTTCGCTTCAATGATCAACCTATGCACGACGTTTCCACGTGTTGATGCGGAGAATCGGATATTTATATTGACATGTAGTAACTTAAACGAAGTATGGACCGTTCACATGTTATATAACGCTCTGGGGTAGAAGTGGGTTCCGGTTTTGTTATATGCGTTATATAGGGGTGGGTGGTGGATTTGTTATATGTGACCCGCCATACCAAAACTAGGCGCTTGTCGGCAACGTTAAATTACGAGCAATAAGCAGAAAACGGCGAATTTTGACTATATTATGCAAAATCCGTTTTCATCAAATTTAGGCTATATTATATCTTTACAACAAAATAAATACCAAAAAGAAACTTAAAATTATTAGTTTATCGATAAAATTGAGAGTTGTGATTAGGACTCAGTGAAAAAGATGCGGAAATCCAAACAACTTTGATCGTTTTCAAAGGGTATCATTTAGAGTCGCCTCAGTGAAAGGCATCAATGTTATACATGCTTAGAAAGGTCACGATCTGGTCTACATAGTAATATGAGCAACACGATTGGTAGAAAATAGTTAATATATTTCGGTTTCGGCCGAAAGTTTTGTTAAACTTTCGGTTTCGGCCGAAAGTAATTTTTAACTTTCGGTCTGGTTTCGGTTTCGGCCGAAACCAGAAATTCACTTTCGGTCGGTCTCTAATTTTCAAGTCATGTAACCTATACTCGGGAATACGGAAAATTAGGCGCCGCGCTGCAACGCCTTCGAGGATGTCGCTGGCGAATGCATTGGTCTCCAGTCGCCTCGTTTATGGTAATGCTGTCACAAAGTCAAACATGAAGCAACTCCAACCAGTTCAGAACGCTTTGGCGAGAGCCATAACTGATACGTCAAAAATAATATGAGAGTAAAACCTCTGCACTTAAATCTTTGCACTGGCTTCCTATTCAGCTAAGGATCTGTTTAAAACCGAGACTCGTAGTTTATAAAGCAACAAATTGTGGCCAACCACAGTATTTAAGTAAAACCTCATTCCCCAGACTTACCAGAATTAAACCAGGTATCTGTCTGCTTGCCTTTCTGTAGTTATGCCAAAACTATAACTGTTACTGGCAGGAGGGAGATGTTTTGGTTGCAGAGACTACTCTCTTCTCACATCTCTGTTCTGCTCAGTCTCTTATAATGTCTTTCCCGCCTCAACTCAGGACATTCCCTCTTTCAGCTGGCTTTGACTGACCATTGACTGACATTCTGCATCAGTTGACTGACTTTTGACATTGACCTAATTACGGTTTGCTTTGGTGCGCCATCGGTTCAGGCGCTGTGCATTAGACACTGGCGCTGTACAAATTTTGCTCATTATGACTTATGCTGTAAGCATCTTCTTGACAAATTATTGAATTGGGGCGAGAAATTGTTATCTTGTGCAAAAACTAAGCTCAGGTTTTCTGTGCTCTTCTGAAATCAGATTTCAAAAGTTTTCACGTCTCTGTTAGGTTCTTCCTCCTCCTGATAGGGTAGAAAAAACTTCTGTTTTAAAACCAGAAGACCAGTTTCGTAAAGGACATGGCGGAAATGAATATCATGATGTGGCTTGAATTAGGCAATGAGGCATTCTCCTTTGAGAACATCTGTTCCGACAGGCTGCTGGCCACATGTTTATCCGGTCGAACGCCATCGTTGTGATCAGGTCCCGCGTGTGTGCTGACACCTGGCGAATGAAGGAAACCAATTTATGAGACGAATAGTCGGAAGGTGGCGCATGAATCAAACTGGCAGGAATGGATTGATCTGTTCTCGAAACGAATCCGATCCAACGTTATTTAGAGCAGAACTGAATTGAATTTAGAGGAGAATTGCATCTACGGTTCTCTTGCGGCGTGACTAAGCACCTCCCCTCTGGCCTACTGCCTCAGTCAGTCAGTCAGTCAGTCAGTCAGTCAGTCAGTCAGTCAGTCAGTCAGTCAGTCAGTCAGTCAGCCAGTCTGCCTGTATGTCCCTTTCTGTTTGCCTTGCCTGTGCGCCTGCCTGTGTCTTTCATTCTTTATGTGTATGTATGTCTCATTGTCACTGTCTTATCGACTGCGTCTCTCTCTCTCTCTCTGCCTGCATGTCTACCTGTCCTTTTCGTTGCCATTTTACCTGAATCTGTGAATATCTTCCGACTGCATACGTCGGTACGTCAGTCAGCCTTTACATCTGTTTGTCTGCCTGCATGTCTATGTGTCTGCTTGTCTGTCTGTCTGTCTGGCCGACATCATACACACACCGTCTATCTTCTTGTCCTTTTCTCTGCCTCTGCCTGTACGTATGCGTGACCGTCTGTCGTGTTGTCTCCTTCTTCGTCTCTCCGTTCTTCTGTCAGTCTCTTCACATCATACACACACCGTCTATCTGCTTGTCCTTTTCTCTGCCTCTGCCTGTACGTATGCGTGACCGTCTGTCGTGTTGTCTCCTTCTGTCTATCGATCCGCATATTATTTGGTTTACGACTATCTCGGATCGTGTTGGTAATATTAACAATCTCAGTGTGTGTGCATTGTCGACCGCCTCCTCCGCTAGATGGCCACGGCGCTGCTCCACTCTGGGCCGCCGAGTCACTGCAGCGCCGCCTCAGCCGCTGGCGCCTCAGCCGCTGCCGACGCAGCCGCAGCTGCTGCTGCTGCTGCAGATGATGATGGTGAAGCTGATGCCTCCTCAGTCGCTTTGATGCCGGGCAGTGACTGAAGCAAAGCCTTACAGGCACAAATCTCAGCTGAAACGGACAGCTTCAGCCCTCTCCGTCTCCTCCCGCTGCCTCTCCGTTCCTTCATCCTCGGCCTCTTCCTCTGCCCCCTTCTCCTCCCCGGGAGACGCTGAGCAGCGGTCCAGATGGTCGGCCAAGGAGTGGCAGCAAGCGACGAATGCTCTTAACAACATCCTTAACAGCAGACACATAAACAGACACATACGCACAGCAACGCACATATGCAGGCAGAGTCGCAGACACACAGAGAGGTACACAGACAGACGAGCGCCCACCCAGAAGTTCTGCAGACC
>OZ029929.1:9126855-9135820 GCA_964023275.1 Norana najaformis
TTGTAGTCATAACAATAGCCTTAGACGAGTACGTGGTCCGGCTTTATGCGTGTGTGACGGTGTGTAGTTACGGTTTAATGACGATGATTAGCGTCGCTCGCCCTCCTCCTTTGTCCAGGCTTGGGACTGGCACCACCCGAACACGACAGTGGCGGAGTTAGGGACAGTGTATGACGCGAACGCAGGCGCGACTATCTGGCGAACATATTGAGAAGAAAAAGCTTGTTTAGAAAAGGCGATATGCTAGGGTAAAGTTCTCAGTTTGCTTTCATGACCCGTAGCTGACGTGAGGGGGGGGGGGGGTCAACCCATAGCCAACGGGGATTTTCCCCAGAAAGGACATATCGCTGAACGCGCGCGGAACTGCGCTGGAGAGGCTGGTATATTTCTTGAATAGCGCAGAAGACAGCACTGCTTTCTGATTGCCCGGCATACCAAGATACTTAGTCTGTTCCAAAATTCCTGCCGCACTAATGTTCAGCTGCCACAGTTGATTACATTACCTCTACCAAAATCAAAATCAACAGCAATATGCGAAGTAAGGAATTAACGATTCGTCAGTTACTGCATAAGCAACGAGTGTTTCTCTGCTCAGTAGCTTCTGACTGCAGGAGTGCCTCGTGTTGACGACGCAACGCATTTGCGCTGAACTGCGCCATTTACGTAACATTCCTGCCCAAGGAGATTTGCGTTGCGTATCCGCGCGCTTAGCGTACGTGACGCATAATTGAAATAGGCCTTGAGGCGCAGACGATAAGAAGCCAGGTGTTCAGTTAAACCGGAAGAATATAATCACAAAACAACGATGCGGCTAAATTCCTAGCCACGTCTACCTATGTGGCGGCGTCTACACAGTGGCGTCTGTGTGGGGCCACGGGGTCGTGACCCCCACTCGCAAACTTCGCATCAGATGTCTGTTTTTTTAATTCTACGCAGGCCTAGCATTAATAAGCGGGGCCAAGAGGGGCCTCTGCCCCAATTATGTTTGCGCTCTGTACCTGAATTACCTTTATAAGGAATAGGAAAAAACCAAATATGCACATAATGATTTGCTTCTTTTGCCTCACAAGCGTCATCATCATCATCATCATCATCGTCATCATCATAAACCATGGGTTCAGCGCACATAGGTGTCCGATGCCACTCTCACTATGTTCTTCCTCTGTTGTCTTTCCAGTGCAGCGTGGCTCAGCTCCTGGAGTGATCCTAAACACTATTCGATTATGTCGTCTACCCATTCTTTGTGGGGTCGTCCTCTCTTGTTTGGTCCATCCATCATTCCGAACACTAATGTCTTGATCTTCCTATCGTTGCTCATTCTACACATGTGACCAAATAATCCCAGTTTCCTCTGAACTACCTTCTGCATCACGTTCTCTTTGAGATGTATCCGTCTGTATAGTTCTGCATTGCTAACTTTTTGTCCATCTTATTTTCATGTTTATACGGGACTCTGTGTCGTTGTTGTTGACGTTGTTGTTGACGTTTGTTGCTGTTGTTGTTGTTGGTGATGATATACACGACTATTTCTTATATGTTTGTTTTTCCAGAGTCTGTCCTGTGTGAAAAGGATTACACCGGGTCACGTGGCGCCGTCTCTTCCGTTTCCGGTGGGGCGTGGCACTCGCCCTCCGATGCCCGGATGATGTCGTCCTCGTCGTCCGCCCGCATAGCTCTCGCCGATTACGACCCAATCGATCCTCGCGGCCATCCGCCCGCCTCACCAGAGCCCCCTTCTAACCATCGTCTCAGCGTGCCCTACCCTCAACCAGACGCCTACCCTCTGTCGTCTTCTAACCCGGCCTCATGGGACGGGGGCCTGCGTCCTAGCCCCTGTCCCTCGCCCGTCGACGGGATACAACCCCGGGGCAGCCTGTCCACCCTGAGGCGAACGACGCGACCGTCCATCAGCCCCTCGGCGGTTGGCGATAAACCGATCAGCGCTGGGTGGGCGACGGCCCTTGCGGCGGCCGGGGTTATCGACCCAGCTGCCCGGCGGAAGGCGAACGCTCGTAAGCCACTGGTGAACGCCAACCCCCGACCGCCACGCGCCCTCTTCTGCCTTACTTTAAGAAACCCCATTCGAAAGCTTTTCATCGATGTCGTGGAGTGGAAGTATCCTTGGAGGTGTTATCTGACACACTTTTGTAGCGCAAGTTTAGATCTTAGACTATTATGCCTATCGCAGCGTGGATGGTGTTCTCGTTAGAGAGTGACGTAAGGACAGAAATGTGTCCCGCTTCCACCTCGCGTTTTCACTTTTAACCCCGGAAACGATCCGGCGATTTTCTACCAATTTTTAAAGTTCACAAATGACACCACATAAAACGACGTCCGCCATACACCAACCGGAAATCGTCACAAGAAGGATGTGCCGTCAATGTAAATCATCCATTGTAATACTGTGTAACTTACGTGATGAAAGACACCACAGTACAGAGAAGGTTTACACTTGTTATTTAAGTTCATGTAATTTTTTTTCTAATGATCTTTCAGTTATGGTTTCGTCATTGGATGCTAGCGCTTACATTAGCAATTGCGCTACAAAAGTCCAACACCATTCATTCGCGCGTTACACTTCCGGTTGGTATATGGCGTACGTCGTTTTGTGTGGTGTAAAGACGGGAAAGGTGCGTTGGGGGACTTATCATCATCAGGTACAATTTCATGCCTTTCTATATAAGTGAAAAAATCCGAAGTCTTACCCAGCGCCCCATGCCAATCACTGAAATTAACATATTTAAATTCAGTAATTATGCAATCGTTCTGGGTTTTACTCTTGACCCATGGGACGTAATGCAACGTCTTGTCTAGCTAGCTTTCTTATAAAAACTATTGTTTAATAAAGGTTACTTACCGGAAATCTGTGGTGCACATCGTAACATACGTCTTTAATGAGACAGACGAATTTTTCTGATATTTTTAGGCACACTGTATGAGTGTTAACAGCGTGCTTTAAATCCGCTGGTCCCATGCAGTAGGCTAAATGTGACATACCCACAAAATTCTTCAACGTCCTCAATTTTTCACAGTGTGGTCAAACATCGCTTGACCCCCTGCATTTACTAAACGTAGCCCTATGGTTATTTAAACAATCAGATTTGTCAGTTTCGACTTTAATCTCGCGAAGCAAACATGAATAAAAGCATTATAATAATTATTGTTATATTCGCATTTTTGCTATGCATAGAACCATAGATATAATATATGCATAGAATGATTGGCAGTGAGCAAAGACTATATATTGCAGAGAGGGATCACGTCACTACGCGGCAATACAGATAGTAATATCGATTTCACGGAAATCCAAATGTAAATGTACACGTTTTTCTATAGCGACGGTATGGCATCGACCCTGCTAATTTTCAATGAAATAATCGGTTGAGATTCTTCACGACCGCTTCCCGTTTAAGGTCCCCGTGTACGGACCGTGCTAGCCCGAGATTCAAATCTCTGAAATTAGCCACGACCGGGACGCGAACCGGCATCCTCACGCTCAGAGAAGCCTTGAATGCTCAACCCAAACAGCCACGTTTTTTTGAGCCCGCAGCTAGCCCTCATTAAGCCACTGAAAACAATTGGTGGCCAATTGTGGGTTTTCCGAGCGTGGCTAACCTGGAAATAAATTATTTAATGATTAATTATTTAAATAAATAAATATGTGGATTACCGCGGTATTACCGCAACTTCGTTCCCGATTACCGCGGCATTACCTTCGACTGCTTACCCATTATCGCACCGTTACCATCATTTCTTCAAATTCTTCCACAATTTCGAGGAATTACCGCGGTAATCGTTAACGCGTCACTCTCTAGTCCTGCTCGTGCCTCCTGTTAGGCGTGGGGACAACGCTGACGCAGGTTCTTGTCCTATTACAGCTTGTAATGATACTACATGTATATAAAGTTCAGCATCATTACTTTCCATTTCAGCAGAAATAGACTGTAGTAGTACACTATAACAGTACCTTGTGATTGCTGTAGCAACAGATTAACAGTCCACACACATACACACACAAACAAACGTGCACACACACAAACACGTGCACACACGCAAACACGTGCACACATAAACACACTCACACACGCACACACGTACGCTTGCACACGCACACACATAATGGCTGTCAGTGTGTTTTCCTTAATGAATACTCCTTTTAAAGAGCCTTCGAATATTTCATCTTGGCAACGATCTTTGCCAACTGCGTGGCTCTTGGTATCTATACTCCGTATCCAGAGAGCGACTCAAACGACCTCAACGCCGCCTTGGTTAGTACTAAACATATCTACGATTTGTCTATAATTGCTATAAATCTTATTGTTCGTCGACACTTCAGTTTCTATTGTTGTTGGCGAAGTAGAAATGAAATCTCAGGCGTCGATCCCTCTGTAGGTACAGAAGAGACTGTTCCTTTCGAAGTCTACAGAATGGCGATGTCAGTTTTTATGTCCTTTAAGTAGTTCTGTATTACTTCAATGCACTGAATTTTTGCCTTATCTCGCTAGTTTTCCTTACCTACCCGTCATAAGTGGCAGCTTTTGATTCGACGCCACGTTTGGTGCCAAAAATTCAATGCTCAGACGGGGAGCGTATGTGGTATTTCGTCTCGCAGAGCCGTACACACATCAATGCGCTTCAGATGCCCTGCAGTATTTCAGGTTTTCAGACAGGCTTCGGCCACGTGGTTCGTGATGAACAAACGTAGGCTGAAGTATGAAAAGAATCTCTGTGATAGGACCATGAGATCGTCTGTTAGGGTGAATCAGAGGGCGATGGCATATTGACGTGGAACAAAGGCTGCCGCAAATTCTTTTCAATCAATAACAACTAAAAAATTGTAAGCCAGCTTCAATTAGGAGGATTTACAGCATTCGCAGAGACTCTTCTTTGGTCTCTATCATTATAAGGAAAAGCAAACGTGCTGTATATCAGACGATCGTTTTCGCTGCACTATGTATCACTAAAAGGAAAGGCAGACTTATATCAGACTCTAACTCCAGGAAACTCGAGCCAATATAAATGTATAGGTTTTATATAGCGACCGTATGGCCTCAACCCGGGTCATTTTGCAGTGAATTTATCGGGTGAGATCCTTCACCACCGCTGCCCGTTTGAATGGGCGCCACGCCATTTAAGGTCCCCGTGCACGGACCGTACTAGCCCGAGATTTAAATCTCTGAAATAAGCCACGACCGGAACGCGAACCTGGGATCCTCACGCACAGAGGCTCCTTGGTGTACGCACTTACCGATGTAGCTAACTAGGCGTGCAGCCGGTCTATGTGGTCAGACCTAAGGTATCTTGAGGCTGGGACTGTTAGTAAACTTGATTTAAAAACTTTCAACATAGAAAGGCGTGGCAGGTTGGACGAACAAAGTTGGGGGGGGGCGGATTGTGGCCCCAGATTTGTATATCGGACAAGCCTGCTTAAGGCTATTCCTTTCTCCAGAAGCCATTGTTGTGTTACAGTTGGAATGTGGTTTTGCTTAGAAGTGATTATCGATTGGTGCCTCATACATTGTGATAACGGTGCAATGGAAGTATAGAATATCAATATTCAGTATAACAATATTCACTCACCAAGTCAATGTCAGCTTTATTCACGAAATTAATCTGTCACTGAGTTTACTAAGTTATTCATTTCAATCTGATAACCCATCTTTATTTAGTGCTCACTCCAGACGGGTTTAACTGATGCAGCTGATTAGGGCAACAGAAACACATTGACTGTAGTGATCAGACTGATGACGGTCTAATCTATACGGCTGCTCAATGTATTTGCATAAGGGTTGTAAATTACTTAGCCTCTGTGGTAGCTCACTGCAGTTATAAGCAAATAAAAGTAGCACTTTCAGCTATCAGTATCACTGTAAAGGCTTTTTGTTATTATATTTGTATATGGAGTTTATTAGGAAAAACTGGTTAACTGATGTAATTCATTTTACAGTCACTGGCCTAACGTGGCCCATTTAAATTGATTTTGCACGAACGCCTATTGGTTCAGTTTAATGCATTGCACTTTAACCCGTATTTCATTGTTTAAGGCCACATCTGAACTTGATGAATTGCTTAGGACGAAACATTCATTACAATTTGTGACAGCGGACGAACATAGACTTTCTAATAAGAATTTATCATGTTGTGACTAACTCTGGTTAGCAAGTCAATACTAGGACAGTGTTACTGTTTATCTAAGCCTAAAAATGGCTAAACAGGTGCGTGGAATGTAACCATTGGATTACTTCACTAAAATCAGTTTTAGCATATATTACCATTCCAACGGTAAGAAATCCGGATTTTTCACCCCAAAACTTTTTATTAGTAAATTTACATCATTCTTATTATCATCATCATCATTTCATCATTATTATTATTAATATTATTATTATTACTATTTTTATTATTATACTACTACTGCTACTGCTACTACTACTACTACTACTACTACTACTACTACTACTGAGATGAAGTAATTTCTTTTGAAGAGCCATAATTTTCTGTTGTGAATGTACCGTGGCACTTGTGGAGGCCCACCGCCGCATTTCATCGATGACCGATCTGGTCGTGTTTTCCTAGAGTACCGTATGTTGACAGCTTTACGATGTGCATTGGGAGCTGGACGAGCGACGGATACAGAAACCGATACATGGAAGGACAGAGGGGTGGACAAGTGGAAGGACTCGTACAGAGAGAGAGAGAGAGAGAGAGAGAGAGAGAGAGAGAGAGAGAGGAGAGGAGAGAGAGAGAGAGAGAGAGAGAGAGAGAGAGAGAAGGGAATGAAAGAGAACGTACGGGAGGAAAGGGAGAGGAGTAAGGAGTGTGAAGAGTGGACAGAAAGAAGGAGAGTTGGAGAGATGGATGAAGAGCTGTTATCTGCGATTGGTCATCGGCTTTTCGAGTGTTCTGAAGATTGCAATCCGTGCTGCCTCTGTCGCTATTTATCTCTAGTTCTCTCTCTCTCTCTCTCTCTCTCTCTCTCTCTCTCTCTCTCTCTCTCTCTCTCTCTCTCTCTCTCTCTCTCTCTCTCTCTGTTTTCTCTTTTCCTAGCTTGCTTTTTTCTTTTGTTTGCTATGCTGCAGAATCGAGGAAGCCTAGCTCACACGTTTGGAGTATAATGTGGCAAAGGACAGATGGAAGAAGTAATAGGTTCATGCAGCGGATTACAGGGAGAAAGAAAAGGAAAGAGATACATTCATTCGCACATGAGATTCCTATTTACTGACTCTTACGGCGTAGTACGTGTTTAAATAAATAAACAAACAATGTAGGTGAAAATAACATTGGTTTATGCGGCAGCGGGGACGAGGAAAAACGGCATGATGATGGAAGAGGAGATGGAAACTTTGAGGGAATTAGGAATAGAGTGAAACGGATATGAGGAGAGGAATCTAAGTAATTGGAACAAATGAGGAAGAGGATAAGGAAAGAACGTCGGAAGACGAAAAAGAATGAAAGTAAATGAATGAGCTGCTGCATGGGACTTTCTGCACTTGAGTGTTGAAAGTTATCTTTTCAACTGCTGGAGTCAATTGAACTTCTACTCATATTGATGCATTTTCCAAGCAACTTCCTACTCAGGCAACGCTTTTCTCGCCTTGAGTCTGGTGCTTAGCTTTGGTGCAAACAAATTCAGCTGTCAGTCTGGCCGAGGCTTGCGTTCATTACATGGTATACGGCAACATCTGTCGCTAATCTAATCTAAAGACTTCTATAGCGCCGTTATCATAATGCCCAAGGCATCAGTCGATGGTCGCTTTAAGTCAAAATCACAGTGAAAATTCATAAACCATCGGAGAAAACCGGTCGAAGTCGAATAGGTCAGAGAAACGATAAGCCAGGCTACGGTGAGTGAGCGATTTGAAAGGGATTTGTGTTAAGTTTAGATCTGAATGACGTCAAAGAATTGGCAGAACGAACTGAACTGGGCAGAGAATTCCCAAGCTTTGGACCAGCCACCGAAGAGGCACGATAGCCCAACACTGTCCGGGTATGGGGCACAGCAAGAGCCACAGTGTCGACTGATCGAGTGCAATGTCTGCTAGTGTTAGAGGTGAGCATGGAACACAGATAGGTCGGATGCCTCTAAACTTCGCAGAGGCCTCTAAGCCTAAGGATCTCTCGAGGATCCGGCGTCGAGTATACGGCGGCTTCGACGTCTGTCGCTTTAAATCTATTCTCGAACGAAGGGCAAAGTTTGCTTTGATAAACTAAGTTATTTCTTTGACCACAGTTATTACAAATTGTTTAATTAATTGGGTTGGATGAAAGGTTGTCAGGGTAATTCACTGAATAAATCTTGGAACAAAATGAAACTCATAACTGTTCCACCGTATTTCTCAAAATATTTAGAATAGAGCAATGAAGTACTTGTGTTCTACAAACTGTTCATCATGCCAGCAGGAATTTCGCTCAATCCATTCCACGTATTTGGCTATATTAGAGATAAAAGTAAAATTTCTATGTCCATATGTTAAGCCATTTCTTGGCCGTTCAACAGCTTTTGACACCGTTAACATCAGATTTTAATCAGCAAATTGGAAACTAAGCTCTCGCGAAATTGTCTCAGAATGTTAACTATACTTACCTGTCGAATGGAAAATAATATTTATGTTACTGTATTATCCACATTGATCACTTATCTCAGCTAAGTGCAATTCATTATCTGGGATCAGCTTCATCATCACCACTATTTCAAATTTGTACAAATGCAACACGTCCAACACACTTTGTTTCATCATTTTGAGCTGACGCCAATACATTCGTTTCTGATGACCTTTCTGAAGGTGCACGTGCTTATGGAATTACGCGGGTCGTGAAAGTCCGTTGACCAAACCCTTTTGCCTATCGATTTTGTTTTGACTGAGCGCCTGTGAATAAGCTGGTTCTCGTGACTTAGCTTTCGTTGGGCGCTGTAGAAATCTCGAGTTTACGAATACGATTTCTCGTTTGTCTGCGTACCTCATGT
>OZ029929.1:9135830-9168979 GCA_964023275.1 Norana najaformis
CTGATGGAAGAGACTGGTGCCAAGAACTGGCTGCTGCTCACAAGGTAGTGCACATCACAGTCTGTCTTGATTGCAGTGCTGGTATGGTGGCTGATATCAGTCGTTATGTTCACAGTTCAGATCCCTCTATTTTTGTACTAAGACCTTTCTTTGTTAACTGTGCATGGGTGGCATAGAAATGAACTGTTAACCTCTTCTGACTAAGTAAGTAAGTAAGACAGATGGACGCCATGCATCCATCGGCTGAGCGAGGAATCGTAGGCGTATTCTAATAGACTCAATGTCCATTGTTCAGTTACTCTCATTGTGTCATCAAAATTAACAATTTTTTATTAATAATAATAATAATAATAATTAATGATGTCTAATGCGTCAGTGTCTAATGCATGAGGCATCAAAGCCAAGCTGCAATCAGTTCAGTATCCAGAAGGTCAGTCCACAAGACAGAGAGGCAGCCTATGGCAGATAAGCAGTTTGCAAAAGGTAAGTTTTAAGTTGAGAATGAAATGACTGAAGCGACTGAGCAGAACGAACATATACAGGGAGGAAGTTCCAAACTTTAGGTCCAGCAACCGAGAAAGCCCTTTTACTGAGAACTGTGTTAGTCCTAGGTATGACTAGGAAAAGACAATCAGATGACATTCCAGAGTAATGGTAAGACTGGGGAATGAGGACTGATTTTAAGTATTGTGATTGGCCGAAGTTCGATGTTTTATCAACTGTTAGCGACCAATACAGCTCTAGAGGATTGATTGTCCAGATGTTTGATTGGTGTTTTGGTGCTTAAACATTGGCTGAAACAAGATCGGATGAGAGGTGATTGTCCAGATGTTTGATTGGTGTTTTGGTGCTTAAACATTGGCTGAAACAAGATCGGATGAGAGGCAGTTACACGTTGAGGGCAGGATCGAGGAAACCTATCGAGAGCATTTTAGATTTTGAAGGAATTAAGCATTGATTCTGATCCTGCCTCAAGTCTTGATACTTTCAAGTAGAATTCCTGTCTTCTTTGATGTATAAACTGACTTAGAATTTGACTAGATTTTCCCCTGGACTTTGGTATGCAAGCAGCTGATACCTTATGCCTTAGGCACCTGTGCCAAAGAAGTTGTTAGATTTGTCTGTTTCTAGATGAATGAGTGTTTCAGATATCATCTTCTAGGAATGTGCACAGACAACACGAGGCAGTGAGGCTGATTCTTTATCAGAAACTGACTCCCTTATTCAACTGTTTTGTTATTTCCTTTGTATTCAGGTCTTTCCATGAGCAGCATAGGGTTAATTGTATGGTCGGAGTGATGAAGAGATATCTTACCAGTCTGTTTTCTTGTCTTTTCAGAGGTATGGTAAGGGTAAGTCAATGGCCGAAGCAATGAGGAAATACCTTACCATTGTTTCCCAGTTTCCACTTTACGGATGCACGAAAGTATTTGCTCACTATCGTGGCGTGTGGCCTTACGGAATCGAGACTGTCCTAGCCGTCAACTACGACGGCTTCAAACTGATCAGCATACAAGAGAAGAAGATCATCTTTGATCTGTGCTACTCGGAGATCGAGCGAATCATGCTCAAGGAGCGACACGGGGAGTGCCACGTCATCATACTGCTCAAGAACAGTGTGTCTCAGATCCGCCAGAAGACCTTCCTGTTTGAGTGCCTCGAACTGGATGAACTTGCCGCACTGGTTGAGTGCTACTCCCCAAAACATGCTACCTGGCTCAATGACCCGGTAAAGGAGTGGCGCAAGTATGAGGTATGTGATCAGGTGTGAATTTTCAATCAAAGTTGCATCTTTGTACGTGCAAAGTTGCCACAGTTGATTTAATTTGCTCCTTTTCATCTTCTAAGATTTCTTTTAAGATCAGAATAGCACTTTTCAGTGACCTAATTTGCATCTTTTCCGTGACCTAATTTGCATCTTTTCGGTGATCTAATTTGCATCTTTTCGGTGACCTAATTTGCGTCTTATCAACTTAGTGGCACATATTTTTGGTTAAAGTAAATATCTGAGATACTCATCAAATTGCAAAACCAAATCAGTGACGTTTACCACACACTCGGCGATTATAAGACCAAGAATTTAAAAGTTTGGTAAGGACCCATAATGGCACTGAATGCAAAACAAATCCCCTTAATCCCAGTTCTTGAGGTAATCGGGTGTTTCGGGAAGCAGTGACGTTTTTATTGATGGACTGAGAAGGAAAGACTTTGAAAAAGAAACCAAAACCAAACCTTATATCAGTCTTCTGAGGAATGGTGGCCAATCAGTCTTCTGAAACAGCTAAGATTATGGTGGCCAGAGTCATTACGTGGAAGAAACTAAGAGGACAAAGTGGAACACTAGAGTGAGAAAAGAATCATAGCAAAGGTTATTGAAAATTCAGTGTAGTTGCATCTTTTTACGTACTGATCTTTATCCTGATCCTATCAAAAACAGACAGGACCAGTCGGCAATAGGAAAATGTGGTAGGGCTCTGGGTAAGAGTTTCTTTGAGGTCTGCTATAATATCCTGGAAAAGAAGACTTTTCTGAAATTAGGTATGACAGGTATGTGGATTTGGCTGACCAAACCAGTGTGCAAGCTGCGTGGCACTGCTGCCTGAATTCTCGGTAATCAGAGATGGCAAATGGGAGTGCCACCGGCTTTGTTCTAGGTTATCGAGCAACCTCCAAACTGACGTAATCGATGAGTTGTACTAGGGATACAGTGCACATGTTGCTGTCACTGACTTTGATGGAATCCTTCAGGTGTGGAAAGGGATGATTCATAAAACACCAGTTGCAGGCTGTCTGTCGGTTCGTTTTGGTGAATTATTCAAGTCTTTTATTGCGTTACATGGCAAAATGAAGCTGCAGTTTCTTCTTTTGTAGTTTGTTTTGCCGGACAACTGGCACAGACTCTATGATAACATCTTGAAATGTCGTCAGCTCCTCGTCCAGACAGGGTTGGTTAAACCGCCACCACACCTCGAAGTTGGATTTCTCAGATCAGCCTTTAACAGGTAAGGTCCTTATGAGGACCTTGAGAAATGCAACCTAAAGGTCAGGGTCATTCAGCTGTTAGAACAGGGCCATTATCATCCAGCCAAAAAGTGACTCAGCTGATCTGAACTGGAGATTTCTATAGAGCCATTGCCATGATACTGGAGGCATCAGCCAGTGGTCCATTTGAAGCGAAACCCTAGTAACTAAGTTCCACTGTAGATCCAAGGGTCAGAGGAACCAGAAGACAGATTCATTAATAAATGTATAACTTCATTTCTGATGTGCCTCTGACACGAGCAAGAGCTGTCTCTGTATTTGCCAAAATGGCTTGTCTAGCTGTTACCGCAGACCCCTATGCTCATTGTACACGATGTTACAGTTCAGGAAGAATTTCAAGTCTTGAAATTTGAATGATGCTTCAAGAGCTGAAGGTCTTTGACAATTGTTGACAGATGGTGCCACAAGCAAAGCCTTGATCCTCTAAATGTTTAGATGGAGGTTGGTGATTCTTAAAGAGGCAAATTGCTCACCAGACTCAATGACACAGTCTGAGAAAGAAGGACTTTGAGTCAGGACCTAACTAATAGAAAACTGGTAGGACCAGTATTAATCAGTAATACAGTATAAGTAGTGCATTAACTATCACAGGCCAAGAAATAGAGCTGGCGGGGATGGAACAGAAACTTGAGACAAGAATCAGGATGAAAGTCTAAATGGTGCATGCTGAGTGAGCCTTGTGAAGGGAAGTAGTGCTGAGAGAGTTTGCATGGTGGCTGAATGGCTAGCACATCTACTTTTTCACCTCAGTTAACTCAGTTCAAATTCATGGTCCTCCACGTTGAATAGACGTAAACAGCTGATGATCAACCTATGTGATACCTCACAGCCATCTTATTAGTGAGTAACTAAGTGGACCGAACTACAGAAGCATAACACTTCTGGAAAAATGTTTAGGAATAAACGATCTATTCTAACAGCTGTTGTACACCTTAGACTTGGTGCCAGTAACTTTTACTCTAAAAGTGTTTTTGGGAAGAATGATGTTTTTGAGTTTATTTGAGTAAAATTGCTGAGTACTTCTACTTGAATATTTAAAGCTTGGTTTATTGTTTCTTTTATTTAAGTACTTTGCACAAGGTTGGTTGCTTAGGATTGTCATTTCTGCTAACTATAAAATGGTGAAGATCAGTAAGAATGGTTGGTTATGCTGACGGTGATGCTGGTCTGGATTCAGCTGCTCAACAGACCAAATTAGAATGATGGAATTTGGCATGATGGATTAATTGCATATGATAGCTGTTCTACAAGCCAGTGGATTGCTGTGCTTTTATAATCTGTCATGTTATGTTTTGTAGAATAAGTGGTCGCAATTGCACAAGCTCATCGCGCCATGACCAAGATCTCGAAATGGAAGACTTCAGTGAAATTGCTCATTGTTCCCACTGGATGTTCAGCAAGATGCCCTTCAAAACGTCGCTTTTGGCTGGCCAGTCGCATGAGATAGAAGACGTAGCAGTTCGCATGTTCAATTCAACACTCGTCTATACTGGCCTTGAGCTTTCCAGTAGGTTCTTGCTTGGCCTGCTCGTGTGATTGAGCTGGTTGGCTGGCTGGCTTACTGACTGATTGACTGACCGACTTGTGTGAATTTTACTTACCTAGTGACTTACTGACTTATTTATTAGGGTGACTTCATACCAGATCGCAAATATGTCTGATTTACGTTTGCCTCACCCTAAGGCACCGAGTCTGTCATGGGAATCTGATGATAAGGAAAGGTTGTTTTCTTAAAGGATTGCTGTTTTCATGCTTGTGTTTTGAAGAAATACCCTTCAGCGTCAGAATCAGCTCTAACCTTTGTATAATGACCATTCCGTTTCCTTTCTTTATTCTTTTTATTGTGGCTATTATCAATCGTTGTTCTTCCACCATTCTCAGTGCTTCATTTTTCCATTGCGTGTCGTATTGATGTCTCAAATGCCTTCAGTTTTCTCAGATCCTTTCTGTACTTGGCCCAGTCGTTAACTCCTATTTATCAAGAATTACATTCCAAATGAGTGTTTTGATCATTCGTTTCTTTAAATTCTTCTTTTAGTTTCTCTGCAGCAGCTCCATACTCATGCAAAGTGCCACTGCTAATTGGTATTCATCTTATATTCCTAAGATGTTTCAATTCTCACACGAATGCACTCCCCAGATAATATTGTCAGTGGGGCGGGGTTTCAGAGGATTAAGTCATGCACAAATGCTTAGAGGATTAAGGCATGTAAAAACGCTTAGAGGATTAAGGCATGCAAAAATGCTCGGAGGATTAAGGCATGCACAAATGCTCGGAGGATTAAGGCATGCACAAATGCTTAGAGGATTAAGGCATGCAAAAATGCTTAGAGGCTTAAGGCGTGCAAAAATGCTCAGAGGATTAAGGCATGCACAAATGCTTGGAGGATTAAGGCATGCAAAAATGTTTGGAGGATTAGGGCTTGCACAAATGCTTGGAGGATTAAGGCATGCAAAAATGCTTAGAGGATTAAGGCATGCACAAATGCTTATAGGCTTAAGGCATGCAAAAATGCTCAGAGGATTAAGGCATGCAGAAATGCTTGGAGGCTTAAGGCATGCAAAAATGCTTAGAGGCTTAAGGCATGCAGAGATGAGCAGTTGTTGAACTTTTCTGTTTTACGACTGATTAAAACTTTTGGAATTCTTTGCCACTTCTTTGATATTGTTCTGGCGAGAACTCGGTTCTTATCTTTTCCATCTTGCATATCCTTATCGGCCTATCTTGCATCTTGTATATATATGTGGGATACAGTGGTGTAGTGGTATGGTCTTTGCCTCATAACCGGAGGGTTCCGGATTCAAATCTGCCTCAAGCCAGTGCATAGCGACCTTGGACAAGTTGCTCACCCACAACCATCTGTGAGGAAGGCAACAGGAACCCACCTCACTCGTTTTATCCCCGGGGGGCATAAAGCCAATGGACCTGCCTTTGGGTAGAGAACTCCATCATCATCATCATCATCATCATCCTCTCAGACCGCTCTCATTCTGTTGTCTTTGGGCCTACACGTTCCGCCTGGTCCCCTATACCTTTTGGCCTTCCTCAGGGTTCTGTTCTGGCCCCTCTCCTCTACATTCTGTACACTGCCGACCTGGCACGGGTTCTCCTTCCCATGGGTGTTGCTGTCCATCAGTATGCAGACGACACTCAGGCCTTCGTTCATGGCCCAGCGGAAGCGGCTTCCTCTCTGGTTGAGAGTATTCTTGACGCAACATCTGCCCTTGATCTCTGGATGTCCTCTAATCGCCTCCGACTGAACTCTGCTAAGACCCAGTTCATCTGGCTTGGTGGTCGTGCTCAGCTGGCAAAGATTGATTCATCATCCTTACGCCAGAGGTTTCCGGACATTCTATTCTGTTCCAAAGTCCGTGATCTTGGGGTTGTTCTGGACCGGGAACTCTCCTTGACCGATCATGTTAACAGTGTCTCCCGCTCATGCTTTTACCACCTTCGTCAGCTTCGTACCATCCGCCGCTCCCTCTCCTTTCATGCCGTTACTACTCTAATTCATGCCCTTATCTGCACTAGGGTGGACTTTGGTAACGCTATCTTTGCTGGACTCTCACTTGCCAATATTTCCAAGCTTCAATCTGTTCTCAATGCTTCTGCCCGTCTTATTGGAGGCGTCCCCAGGTATGGCCATATAACTTCCTTTATACGGGACACTCTACACTGGCTTCCCATTCAGCAGCGTATCCAGTTCAAGATCCTAACGCTTATGCGTAATTGTCTTGTTGGCTCTGCTCCATCATATCTTAGGGACTTCTGCATTTCGGTCTCCTTGGTTCCAGGCCGTAGCACTCTCCGGTCGGCCTCCCTTGGACTTCTGACTATCCCTCGTATGCGCACTGCTACAGCGCAGTCTAGAAGCTTTGCCTATGTTGGACCCAATAGCTGGAATCGCCTTTCCCGAGAGCTCCGGCTAGTATTCCTCAGTTTGTCTCTTCCGCAGTTTCGCAAGCGCCTGAAGTCTGTGTTATTTGCCAGTGGTCTCACTGGTTCGGGTCGGGAGCGCTTCTGATGAGTCTATTCTTGAAGTGGCGCTTTATAAATGTCAGATTACAATTCATCATCATCATCAGTTTTGAATGTGATTTAACTTTTAAAGACAATACTTGATGTATCTGATGCCACAGAAGTCCAGCTTTGTTTAGTGGATCCTTTGCTGATGATTCGATTGATTTTATGTCGTGTTGGTCTGTTGTGTTAATCAATACAGTTTCGTGCAATGAGGAAATTTACTGTACAAGTGTTTGATGACATTAAATCGTGTACTGTTGGTATATTCTATGCTGTTCTGTCTTTCAGCTGCTCTGGATGACATGGACCTTGTGGTTGTGGTTCAGACTCTCATAACTAAATGCATGGAGAATGACAGCCTATGCAATGAATTCTATCTGCAACTCATTAAGCAAACTACAGATTCCAAATCATGTGGTATGACCTGCCAAACTCTTTAATAACAAGTAATGAAGTAGGCAGTCAAGTATTGACTGTCTTGCATTCAACATCTGTTTTGCTTTCCAGAATCTTTTCTGTAAAACATATTTTGAACCCTTTGTTCTGTACTGACCGTCTTTCTACATCACTTGTTGATGTTTAAACCTGAACCAAAGGTTTTTGAGATATAGGCGTACTTAGTAACTTTGTTTTTACACTTTACAATTTTTGATAAATTAACTTTTTTATGTCATCTTTCCTTTTTCTGTTTTCTCTTGATCCATTTATACTGCAAATTAACTTGATGTTTTTCTTTACTGAGTATTTGCAGATCTCTTCTTTAGTGTTTGCAAGATACTTACTTACTAACCTCACCATACCTTTCCCAAACCAACATTAGGAGTGAGTGTTTGTTACAAACAGACCATGACATTTTTAAAATAATAATAATAATAATAATTATAATGATATTGTGAAAACTACTGGTACAAGGCCTGATTCTTCAGAGAGCAATCATTTTATACTTCTAACATAATTTTTCAGTTCCTGAGAGATCATTTCTACCTCTGGTAAAATATAATTATTATTATTTTTATTATTATTCTAGGGCAAATCTGCACCGTGCAGTGTGCAAGTGCAAGTTAGATAAACAGTTTTTGTGGGACAGTTGAGTTTCAGGACAATTTTGAGATGTGCTCATTTACCATGAGCAATTTGCCACAAACATTGAAACGATTTGATAATATGCTATGAAAATTTAACCTCAGACTGGTTAATAATTGTCACGTTGTGGGCTGTGGAATGATTAGATGCTCTGTTGCAATGCGCCTTCAGAGAAAGTGGCGAGTCTGTTTACATCAGCAGCTGAAACCATTTTCTTTTATAGTTTTGTGCCATCTGATCAGGAGCATCAGCAAAGACTTTTCTTGAGGTGGCACCGTACAAATGTGCAGTTACATGATTACATTACAAAAGATATTTAACGAGCTGATTAAACATTTTGTCGATTATTGCTGATCATTGGTCTGTTCAGGTCCGGAGTTTAAGGTCAAAAATCCTCTGCTGATTGGTAGGTTGGTTTGTAGTTGGCGTGTTTGCTATTGTGTCGTCGATGTTGTCGTTGAGTTTTGTTAGTTACCTTGAAGTCCTACATGTTGTGCTAACCACATGCCTCAGATCGGAATCACGGGGAATTTGACGCAGGATGACCAGCTTCTATCTTCTCTTTAGTAAAACTGACCTTGTTCAGGGAATTCTTCTTTAGGGAGGAATTTTCGTAAGGACTTTCCGACTGGCTGTGAAGACAGTCGGAGTCTGAGTCTTTGTGGTTTTAAATAGGGCCACACTTTGCTGATATTGTGTGATTTTTGTCATGCTGTCTTACGTGTGATGTGTTCCCTTCCCCCAATTTCCATTTTGTCATTGGTTTGTAGAGCAGCAGCCATCCTGTGTTAAATTTTCCATGATTCAAGTTAACCAGATATGTTAGAAAGTGTTCTATAAATGTCCAGTTACTTTATAAGTTGTTTTATTGCGTTAGATTACAATATAATATGTAGATGTGTACCTGTGGCTATATACCCTGTATGTGGCTGATTGTATCAGACCTGATCTGATCTATCTAACCGTAGAACTACTATTGTCTCATTGTATTGGAGTTTAAGGCATCAGTCAACGTGGTTGCTGCTGAGGAAAATTGTTGTACGTGTTATGTTTGTATCTAGATATTTTTGCGAGCCCTTTAAGAGCGTCGCAAAAATGCTGATGCATGGCTGTCTAGCAGATCTAGTTAAATATAAGCTGAAAGTGTTTCTTGAACTGTTCCTACTAGGAATCGCTGCATTTTCAATGGGAGTTTTGTTCCAGGAAGATGATCTTAGGCACGAGAAAAAGCACAGTGTGCACGAGTCGTTGGGCACAAGTTCGGGAGGGAAAAAGAGAGCGGCCGTCTGTCTGGTTGACTCAAGACAAGAACTTGAGAGCTCCCTGACATATTCTGGGGCTGTGCCAACTATTGATGCCTACTCAAGTGGGAAAAACTTGAAGTTTATGTCACATATAGCCCAATACATTTTGGAGAAGTCTAGATGAGTTCAGAGACCAGAAGGCAGGCAGTAGTGGATAAGAAATTTGGAAAAGCTGAGCTTTCATTCAGGATCTGAGTGATATCAGACAACTTGGCAGAATCAACAGAGTTGAACTGTGACTTCAAAATTTCTGATCAGTTAGCACTGCAGCCCATACTGCTTGGTTCTCAGTATATACAGAAAGACTGTCGGAATTTGTCAAAATCATTCAGCTATTTATATTGCGCTAGTTTTAGTCATATGTTTACTTATCAGTTATTTCTTGAAGTCATGAAGAAAATATGTCTTGGTGTATGTTAGTCTGTATGTACTGGTATGTGTGTGTTTATCTGAGTATTCATATATCAAACTATATATATGGTAGTAATTCCGCTGGTGTGATCGTGTGGTAAATACGGATGTATGTGACTGCCCAAGGAATCCCACACGAGTTGGAAAAATTAAAACTGTATTTTATACTGCACTAGATTGCACTGGAATTGATGAATAATTAGGTAAAAACGCATATTTCCATCCAAATAGTAATAATTTACAATTTTTTACAGATGTCGGTCTCTTTGCAGCTACTTTTGACAAATTGCGAGTAAAGGTTTACCATAACTATGACTCAGGCTAAGCTGATGTGCCTAGGAGTCATGAATGTTAATGAGTCTAGTAAAATGGAGCGTGTTCTTACGCCCGTATGCCGGTGATGTCCAGCTGTACTTGACATGTCATCAGTCTGACATGCTTGCGTACCAAAGGCCCAGAATATTATTGCAGAAGGACAGGTCTGGGTGGCTTCAAATCAGCTAAGGCTGAATCTGACCAAAATGCAATACATTTGGCTGCAACATGTCACGCACAAGTAAAGACGGACAAGGAGACGATAGCAACCGAATTCCCAGACTGGAAACCACAACATGTTGTCCATGACCTCGATTTTCTTCTGGACAAAGTTTTAACTATGGCAGCTACTTAACTTAATTATTTAACTATATTCTTAACTATGACTTCCTGCTTCTACCAGCTGCATCAGGGCATTCGTTGATGCAGCCATGTAACCATGATCCACTTGCTCATCTTGATACATCTTCTGCAGCATTGGCCCTGAAGGCATGCCACAACATCATTGGATACATCACACACAGTCAGTCAGTGAGTCAGTCCTCTAATGCAGCTTCCAAACTGTAGCCAACCTGCTGAAATTCTTACCTGTATTAGTGTATGTGGAAGGAACGCCACATTGGTTCCGTCTTTCTGAGTCTTCTGCTGATGACCTGAACTCTTCCTGCTGATGCACAAGAAACATTTTCAGCTAGGCTCTTAAGATGCACTGGATATGACCTGTTAGGTGGCCATGTTCCAGCACCTTTAAGAAGCAATTGAAAGATGTTATATAAATCAAATACATAAATACATACAACTATGCATATGTACATACATATATACTAGATAGTGGTGCTATATAAATGTGAAAGATAGAATAATCAAAAGCGTATAAAGTGTGTATATTGATTGGTTCAAACAAGATTTGAGTGAATTTCTGCCCTTACTAGTCAACAATCTGTTACTAATCAACAATCTGTTACTAATCAACAATCTGTTACTAGTTAAGTGATTAATTTCAGGTTTAGTTCTTTGATTCTGATAATTGTAGCTTATAAAAAATTACAGCTGTATTATTTTCTTTCGTAACTGTTTAATTAACTAGTTAAGGAACTAGTTTCCTTACTAGTATGTTGTCTTTTTTCAAGGCTTATTACGGTATTTAAAAATCCATTCCAAGACCAGTAGTCAAACCTTCCTGCAATATTACTCAGATAAGTTAACTGAGTTTCATCCTGCAGTGAAGCAGGTTCTGAGTAGACCTCTCTTTTACAGTTAGGCTGCAGACTTGCCTTCTGAACTCTATCTGATTTTCAATTTGATTTTGGTGTGACATTCATTGATGCCTTATGCATTAGTCACAAGTGACACAGTTCGTCATCGTAATCGTAAGCTCGTAATCATAACCAATGCCACAGTTCATCCTTGTAATCATAGGCTTGTAATTATAACCAGTGCCACAGTTGAGTTGGTCTATTATTTTGCAAACGGATTATGGATATATTATATTAATGTAATAGAACATATTGTAATAGAAAGTGGTCAGACATTTGCTCAGCACCATTTAGTCGCTCGTTTTTAGATCCTTGGAAACTAGAGGACGTGGTGATGTAGCGGCTGATTTCTAACACTTCAGATCTGTTCTAGTCGGAAGAATAGGACAATGTTGTTAGACACATTAAATGAATGAGTGAATTCCTTCTTTTCCCTTTGCTTACTTTACCTTGCCTTGCCGTGTCTTATTTTACCATTATTAAAGTTAAGGTTTGTTACAAGTTAAGATTTTTCATTTAAGTTTATAGGGCCATCTGGTTGGTATCTGACGTTGAACCTTTTGCTGTGGAAGTCGTCCGTGTGTCTTGTTATTGGGACATTATTGCAGGTGGTGGTGGTGGTGGTGGTGGTGGCGGCGGCATAGAAGAGGGTTGTGGTGATAGTGGTGGTGGGATGGTGGTGTTGTTGTGGTGGTTAGATTAACACTGGTAGGCTGAAGTGCTGATTTGTTTTTAGAGAGCAACTTGAAGGCGATGAATCAGTACTGGCATCTGATGACGATGGCCAACTGCGTCATGCTGCCTCCGAACACCGTTGTCTTTGCCTATCTCAACCTCCACCTGCGCCGCTGCTGCCTCCTTGGCCACACGGAGGAGGGAAAGTTCTCGCAGTTCTGCCTCAAGGTTTGTAGGTATCTCGCCATTTATGCAGCGCCTTTAAAGATCCTCTCAGAGGCCGTGGAGCATGGCTGTCTAACAGATTCTAACAGATGGGCTGAAATGTTTCTGAGCCGCTTGTGATGGAACAGCATGTATTTTTAGTGGGGAGAAAATTGTTCCAGAAGATGCATGAAAAGCACGGTATGCCTGCGTCTTCATATGGGAGTGCAGGACCAGCTTCTTTTTCTTCTTACTCTTCTTTTGCTTCTTCTTCTTCTTCCGTTTCTTCTTCTTTTCTTCTTCTTCAAATTGTAACCCTTTGAAGAAAGACCATTGTCATGTTAGCATACGAATGAAAAATATCCTTGAAACCCCGACCATGCTTTTTGGACTGTTTATACGAGAGTAGCAAGATTACTATAAGTTATTAATTAACTAAACTAAGAAATAGCAAGAATACCTTGAGTTATTAGCTACTACTATTAATAAAAACACTGAGAAGGTGGTTAGTACAACATTTGCAACTCCAAAGTCAATTAAATTCAATGACAATATCAATTCTACTAATACTAATAACAATAACAACAACAACAAAAATAATACTAATAATACTAATACTACTACTAATAATAATAAGAAGAATAATAATAATAAGAGGACTGATGTGAAAACTTAAGTCATGCTTTGATTTTTATGCAGAGCCTTCATCGTACCTTTGAGAATCGTGGGAGGAAGTATCCTCCATCCTACAAGGAAATCCTTTTTGTCACAAAAAGGTGAGAGCTCCTTGCATGAATGTGTGAGGACTTGTGTGATCTTTGTCTGATTCATGTTCTCTTGTTTCCTATCTCATATCAGTGTCCTTGACTCGTGTCATCTTTACCTTTTTCACCTTGGTCTTATATCTTTCACCTTCACTTATATCTTATTCAGCTAATTTTAAAAATCTCCCAACTTCCTTATTACTGCTGAGTCATTCAACCTCGTTGACTTGTTTATTTTTCTTCAATTCTGTTCTGTACAGCAAGCTCCTCGAGACTGGGAAAATTCCAGGCCCACAACTAACATAGGTCTGATACCCCTTAATTGCACTGGGCTTATGAGTTTGCCCATCAGCTGAAAATTCTTGACTTGTCTGCTTTAGACCGTAGGCCTTGTTGTTTGTACTCGCTGTACTTCTTCGGATCAGCCATTTTATGCTTATCACCATCTGGTTCTCCATAAGTTGTTGTCTCTACAGATTTAAACTAACACAGTGCAGTTGGTTTGCTTTCTACCTACACACTCGTACTCAATAAATTCACATCCATCAACTCACTTCTGCACCCACTGTCTTGAGTTTTAGTGTTCCACTAGATTCTGTACTGAGTCTGCTCTTGTTTACATTACATAGCACTCCACTTAGTTTATTACTTACTAATAGCTTTCTTGACTACCATTTGATGATACACAGCTACTTCTTTCATTCGATAGTTCTTCCATCTAATTCAGCTCCCCAACTACGCTTTTGTTTTTGCTGACGTTCTGTCTTGGATGGCTATTAATATATATATATTGATTCTCTCTATATTCACATTTTATCTACATTATAGGATTTAACTGATTTATATATATGTATATATATATATATAGATTCAATGAGGCTAGGTTAAGTGTGGATGGGCAGGTGTAATTATGTAATTATGTATATGAATCAGTTCACAGACACATATATATATATATGTATATATGTGTGTGTATATGAATGTGTGCCAGCATCACAGGGCATAAAATTAATATTAGGTGTTGGAGAAGCTATTCATTGTACTTCAGAAATATATGGAAAGCAGGGAGCCAGCTGGAGTCGTTTGAAAATAATGATTGACTCCGAGTTATTTGGACAGAAGCGGAAGGTTTTAAGGAGGTGCGACCAAGAACAATGCATTTTCTTCAGTTACGTCGAATTTCTCAAGGTTGTAGGACTGCTTGTGGGAAAATTCATCTGTGAACTGTTCTCACTGTGACTTATGTGACTGTTACTGTGACTTTATTTTAGGCAACCTATTGAGGTTCGGGTTTACTTGGCTGATGGGCATCCAATGCTCATAGAGTTCGACTCTGCAGCAACTGTGACTGAGGTGAGAAGGTTACTGTTTTCACACAGTATTCGCCAGGTTGGCTGAGCTTAATTAACTCTATCACTCATGATGTTCTCCAACGTCACACCTTTCTTTATGCAGGTATTGAGCAGCAGTGGTGACTGCATCAGAAGGTGTATTAAGTCAGAACTGCGGATGAAGGCTTTTCCAAAACTGTATTTGATCCAATTTACGTTACCACAAGTTACATTGTGTGCCAATCTGTTTAGGATTTTAAGTTGAGAAATTGCTTGAAGGCTACACTGAGTGTTATTGTTTTATCTGGGATGATTGACTCTTTATTGATCCCAAATTCAACATATCAAGTTATACATAAAACATACAGTTTGCCAGGATATGAAAGACAAACCCAGGAAGGACCAGGGCCCTGCTTAGATAGGGTCACCTATTAACATCGATAATGTAAGATGGCATTCGAAATGTAAATAAAGCAATTATCATTATATAAGCAAACTAAATAAGTTATGTGCAATCCGTACATAAATGAAAGTTAAAATAAAACTATATACAAGTCCAGCACATTAGACAGTCCCATAAGAAACTGGTGATAGACAAATTTAAATTCAACACTTCAGTGTGCAGGCGTGGAAGCCTCTTATGCAGCATTTCTCAAGTCTGCCTAGGATTTCTAAGAGGATTTCTTTTATCAGATGAATTTTTGGATTATTGCTATGGAGATGACACAGCCACAGTCTTGAGACAGTCTGTCAACCGGTAATGTCTTTTTGAATAACCGCATTAGCTGAATGACTTGTTACAACGTCAAACCTGGAGTTGCACCCCGCTCTTGAATTAAAGTCCTGAATTCGGTCCTGTAGCAGCAAGCCAAAGAATGTGGGGGCTGATGAAGAGGTGGACGTCTTTCGTTGACTGCTTACTTGAGACTATAGCTATCAATGAATTGTCTGGGGAAACATTGAGGAATGTGATCAAAGGACTTCTGACTATAGCTTGCTCGAACTGCATATCTGGGAATGATTTCAGCTGAGTGATTCTTCATTTCCATCTTCAGCTTCAAATACAGCCCCAGTTATCAACAGCTTAATGATTTGGACTCTGCTAGTACTGCTCTGATACAAAAGCAGTCAATATTCGTTCTGATCTCTAACATCAAGTACAGTGAGCACTACAAGCTGTCAGAGTAATCTTAATTGTAATCAAGAATTGATAAAGCGCCTCTTCAAGATAATCTCATGAGAGGCGCTTCCAGCCTGGTAATCCAGAACAATTTGGGGAACAAAATGTCTTCAAACGCTTGCGGAAGTGAGAGGGAGACAGGCGGAGAAGTTAGGCAAAGAGGTAGCACCTTGACTGTGCTTTTGGTGACTGTAGGTTGAGTGGTGATGTATTGGTCTAAGTTAGTTTCCTTGTACGTTCTCTTTCAGGTGATTGAGGTTATCAAAGCGAAAGCCGGTCTTCGACTGGATGCAGAGGGCTTTGCTCTGTATCAGTGCATTGGAGAGCGAGGTGAGAAAAACAAATGGTTTGCAACAGCCTTATGTGCTGTCCAAACACTTACACAGCGCCATTATCGTTACCTGATTGCGCTTCTGCCTGGTGGCTGACTAACTGAGTCTTCAGATTCATGTTGCTGCGTCTTACTTTATGCGCACCACAAGTTTTCTTCTTACTAATGATAATAATCATAATTCACTAGTCATCACGCTCAGTCGAAATCGCTGTTCTGTGCTGTACCAAAGGTGACAAAGTGTTTGCTGCGCATGCTTGTACTCATTGACTGGTACTTCCTGGACCGACGATGAGAGGAATGACATACTGCATCAAATATGTTGTACAGAATGAATGTCAGGAGTGGTCAGTGAAACTCTTGCACTGTGTAAGTGTGTATGGTCAAAGCTACTCAGACCACCCTGATTTACTATTGCACCAATGAATGTATGACTTACCGGTTGCAGACAGCATAGAAGTCTGGGTATGACTCCAAATGATTTATGGCAAAGTTATTTACATTCTTGCCATTTAGAATGTGGTCAGGCTCAGCAATAGTGATAGAATTGTCCAAATTACGTTCGAAACGATGTGAAATTCGAGCCATGGCTAAAGAATTTATTTTTAAATGTGGTGAAGAGGCTGAAATAAAGGGATGTTTCACTGTCTTGTCATAATCCTTCCTTCATCTTTAGTGGACCACAAATGCTGCAGAGAATTGTCGACAATCAGCTGTGACCTTCAGCTCAGAAAGTATCCTTAGAAAATAATTGAATGAGGTGTTCTTTCTGAACACCAGTGTCATAGTAGCAGGCATTTGGGAAACTCTGCAGGGCAGCTGGTGAAATTTTGAAAACTTCTGACTTAGATTGATGGTGTAATATGCTTCTAATCACTGAAGCACACTAAATATGTGGTATTGTATTAGCATAGTGTAACCTGAGTAAAATTATCAGATTGAATGTTTCTGTGTTCGCACAGAGAGTAATGAAAAAGACGGCTGAAATGATTTAAGCACAATCAATAAACAATTTTTTGTGCATTTCTGTTTTCTGTGATTTTCAGAGGAATACATAGCACCAAGCACAAAGCTTTCTGACTGCCTCTACCAGTGGGAGAAGTCATCGAGAATAAGCCATGCATCTTCCAAAGATCTCAAACTGATATTTAAGGTTTGTGGAGTACGCTGATGCATTACCATAGTTCTTATAAACCATGCGATCACAAGCAACTGAACGCACTCCAGTTATGTCAGTTTCTGAGAACTTGATGTCAGCTATCAAATATCACTGGTGTGTGTGTGGTGTGTGTGTGTGCCTGCCTGTATGCACGTGTGTGTGTGTGAGTTCATTTGCATGGCAGCTTTTATAGGTCACTAAGAGTACCATTTGTTGGCTATGTTACCATATGTTAATGAAAATTCGACTTCTTTAGCAATTCTTTCCCTCTTCTGCCCTGTGACTCTTCGTCTCTCGTCTTGTCTTTCTGTCATCTGGCAATCCTTCATCCCTATCTCTCATCACTCCTCCTATGCACCTTTCCTTCTTTCTGGCCTCTGCCAGATGGATTTGGTCCACCAATCACACCATGTCTTCCTTCATCACCCACACAGCACTGTGTGACAATATCATAACACGTTTTCAAACAGCGCTTTTTAGACATGGAGCTGCATATATGTGTGTGTGTGTGTGTGTGTGTGTGTGTGTGTGTGTGTGTGTGTGTGTGTGTGTGTGTGTGTGTGTGTGTGTGTGTGTGTGTGTATGTGTGTGTGTGTGTGTGTGTAGCTATAGATATGTATATGTATGTATGTGTGTGTACTATCTAAAATGTCCAAAGAGATGATGTATTTGTATACTATGGCAATTATTTCAGAGAATTACCGTGGAGTTCATTTCTTCAGTGATTTTATGACACCTTGGTTTGTTTAGGGCCATCTTTTAAACAGCACCATGAATATTGTGGTTTTGCTTAACTTTTGTTTTAGCAGCTCTCTCGTGATTTCCATTGTCATTTCCATTTAGTGGATTTTGTTTGGTGCTTTAATGACAAACCTAATGAGATTTCATGCAGTAATTAGGAGTATTATTATTTTTCTGCTTGGTTTGTAATTTGTCACCATTATGTAATGGTGATGCAAAAGAATGAATTTTGATTTTTGAAATAATATCTGGAACTACTAATTATTTTTTTCATAATAATAACTAACTATTAGGCCCTATACTCCTGAAAACACGGATTCATTTTCAGACATTTTTCCTTGTGCTTCTAACCTTGCTTTATCCTGATGTGTCATCTCTTCATTTTGTAAAAGCCTTAATTTATTTTATTATTACTATCATTTTTCATTTATTGTTGTATTTTTTATTATTATTTACAGTGTGGATATGTTTTGTGGTTTTACAGAAGCGGATTTTTGTGGAGCCATTTTTAAATGTGAAGGACCCGGTGGAAGTGGATCTCCTCTACAGCCAATCTGTTACAGATGTCTTTGAACAGAAAATACCTCTAACGAAAGCAGATGCAGTAAGTAGACTTACTTGTAAAAATTAAATGAGGTCAGGCAAGCTTAAAATTCTTTTTGCAAAATATCAAACAAAAAATCTTTCACAAAACCAGGTCGAGTATGTCAAATATATGTCATGATATGTCATGGAATGAGCTGAACAGAAAAGTGTACCACTGAAAACTAGACAGAGAGATCAAATGGGAAATGACATATTTCACAAAGAGCAAAATCATTGAAAATGATGTTTCAGTTAATCCTAACAGAACAGCATTTTTGCACATTTTCTGTTGACTAGTTATGCACATGTATGCCAGTTTTTACTATTGTTTATGACTTCATTCCATGCAACTACTGATACTATGCTGCATTTCTCAGGTGCTTTTACACCATCAGTGACTAGTAGCACATTACAGTGTCAATAAGATTAAGCTAAAATGGCCGTTCTAGCTGCTACATGTACCTCAAGCAGTTCTGAAGCTTGCAACACATGATGTTAGGGCAAAGCATGTCTTGACTTGCTGTTGCAGAACCAAATCTACAATTTCCTCGTCTAGAGCAGCATGTTACATGAGGTTTTGGCAACGTCTCCCTTCTCTCTCTGGTCTTCTGGCAATCAGATTTGGTTCTTGACATGACATCTTTGGACAAGATTCTTGACATGACATCTTTGGACAAGATTCTTGACATGACATCTTTGGACAAGATTCTTGACATGACATCTTTGGACAAGATTCTTGACATGACATCTTTGGACAAGATTCTTGACATGACATCTTTGGACAAGATTCTTGACATGACATCTTTGGACAAGATTCTTGACATGACATCTTTGGACAAGATTCTTGACATGACATCTTTGGACAAGATTCTTGACACAACATCTTTGGACAAGCTCACTGACTTGACACAGTGCTTGTGAATAAGCTGGTGCCCTGTGCTTAGCTTTTAAGTAACGCTTTAGAGATTTCGAGTTTACGATTACGATTATGAATGTCTGAATCTCGAGTTAGCTGTAAATGCTTGTAGATATTCTGGAAGCATTGGTTACAGGACTGTCCCAGAAATGGCAACCAGGTCTTTGTAGCAACAGCGTTGGATGACTTCATCCTAATACTGCTTGCAATCAAAGGCAAACTTGAAATGACAAACCTAATGAAATTTTAATTATCCTGTGAATAAGCTGGTTCCCGCGACTTAGCTTTCATTGAGCGCTGTAGAAATCTCGAGATTACGATTACGATTGAAAAGTGCTGAAGAAACACACATGGATGCATAACGACTCTGCACACACAAGAAACTTTGCAAGCAGTTTAAAACAGGGAAACTGAATTAATCCCAGCTAAGTCAGATGACTGTCATGTGCTGTCACCATGCAAGTTCCAATTTACTAATTGTTTGCTATTAGGCTTAAAAAGTAAATAATATATTTGTCTGGTGTTTGATTAATTAAGTTTCTAATATTTAAATTTGTTGAAACATGATTAACAGGTTCATCTTTGTGCTTTGAGAGCTCAGGCCGAATACGGAGACTACGGACATGCCAACACTATTGACTACAAGTAAAGAGGATCTTATTTACCAACCTTTGGTGTTTTATTTGGTTTGGTTTGTTTGGTTTACCGTATCTGCAACCCACTCGCTGAGGTGCAAAGACGAGTGGGTTGCACAAGAAACATCGTGCAGCAAGTAATGGACAGTAAAATAAATCTTTTTGGACACATCTCCAGAATGGGTAACACCAGGAAGGCCAAACAAGTTGTGTTTGGAATGATGGATGGCAGAATGGAAGTGTTCAAAGGACTGCTTCTTGTTCTTATTACCCTATACTTACAGTATGTCCAAATGAGGCTCTGTATAAATTCATTCATCTGTGTGATACCGAACACTTTTGCCTATCGATTTTGTTTTGACTGATAAGCTGGTCCCTGTGACGTGGCTTTCGTTGGGCGCTGTAGAAATCTCGGGATGATGATTATGATTACCAGACTTTTACTGTATACACTTGTGTATATGAGATCAACTTGTGAAAGAATTTAAAGCTTGACTAACATATCATAATCACTTGTGCATTTGCTGAAACGACAACAAAAATAACAACTGAATGGTTTTATCATGTTTCTTCCAGTAAACACTTGGACAGTTTTGCAGAAACTAAGATGCTGTTTAACAGTTTTTCCAGAGAGGAAGAAATATCTGTTAATGAGACATTTTGTTTGGCTTCTATTAGATAAGTTTAATTTGAAAGAGAATTAACTTATTCAAATGTAGCAAATTTATTAGAAAGATTAGTAACATATTCATTGGAGAGAATTGCAACACGGTGGTCTATTGGTAGCCTGATCAAGCGGTTGCATGTGTGACTCCGTGTAACGACGCTGGACAAGTTGTTTATGCACACACGCCTCTGTCACTAGCAGTATAATTTGATACTGGCTTAGGCTGGGAAGTAAACAGCAAGTCCTGTGATGCGCTGGCCCCGTGTCCAGGACCCTAGGATTCGTCCATTGCCGGTTCAAGGGCCTAACGAAAAAGGAAATGAGTGCCACTCCTACATTTCTTGTGGGTCATGGGAGCTTTACTTACTTCCTGTTAGAAGTCTTGGACTTTTATATTGCTGTCTGAAATAATTTTCTAATTTCTTCTGGACATGCCACACGTCCAGCGATGAGCTCGTACCTGACGACATTCTAGCGTATGTGTTGCATACCACTCTTGCTCACTGGAACATCACTTGGAATGCATTTCTCACTGCATGCCAACCATGTACTTATACTCCTGAGCCCTCGTTCAAACACATTTCTGCATCATAATAACTAGCTCCCTTATTTGATTATTTACTGTACACCTGTTTGTTTACTTAGCTGTTTATCCAAGACCCCTCGCCCACACTGAGCTGTCAGAAACTGATGCTATCTTAGCCCAGTATAATCTTCTGCTTACTTACTTACATTGTTATGCTGTCTTATCTGTTATTATCTCACTTGCGTAGTTCATAGTTTTTTTACTCCATTGTCAAGGGGTGCCAGCCAATCCGGGTGGACCAAGAAGATGGTCTCACTAACCGGATTGTTTTAACTTATACTGGTTGTTTTCTCTGTTTATCTTTTTTTCTTATTTCTGTCTTCTGCATTTGGTCTGGGATTTCTGCCTAGGATTTGATCTTTGTAGCAGTGGGGGCGGCAGGGGGCAGCACAGCAGAAGGTGCTGCACAGCAGTGGCTGATATTAAGTCTTAGTGTGTGCTCTGTTTGCTTAATTTGCATGATTCCTTTATGATCCAGTCTGCATCAGTGTGTTTGAGCATGTCTTACTTACTTACTTACTTACGTAACAGAACACACTCGCATGAGGTAGCAATTTTCAGAAGATGCATCACTGATTTTACCTTTTTTTACTTTTGTCTAAAATAGATAGGTAGTAAACATGGTTTGCACTAGTTATATAAGTTTCCAGGTTTATGTTGTAACTTCTGTAACACTGATGGTTTGGAAGTTTTGCTTCTACTATTTTTAGATGACCCATTACTTAGTAGGTCTGTCAGCAATCATATGAGTCTGGTTGCAGAAAATTTTTTGGTGTCTGTAAAAGATTGGATTAAATGATTGTATTATGAGATCTATTTCTGCTTTTTGTCAAGTATACGAGGACAGTGTTTCTACGGGCCATGCCTCGGAAGACCATGCCCTTGAGAACTACGCCTCTAAGGACCATTCCTCTGAGGACCATAGGACAATGTCTCTGAGGACCATACCTCTGAGGAACATGTTTCTGAGGACCATGTCTCTGAGGACAATTTTTCTGAGGACCATGTCTCTGAGGACAATTTTTCTGAGGACCATGTCTCTGAGGACAATTTTTCTGAGGACCATGCCTCTGAGGACCATAGGACAATGTCTCTGAGGACCATACCTCTGAAGAACATGTATCTGAGGACCATGTCTCTGAGGACAATTTTTCTGAGGACCATGTCTCTGAGGACAATTTTTCTGAGGACCATGCCTCTGAGGACCATAGGACAATGTCTCTGAGGACCATACCTCTGAAGAACATGTATCTGAGGACCATGTCTCTGAGGACAATTTTTCTGAGGACCATGTCTCTGAGGACAATTTTTCTGAGGACCATGCCTCTGAGGACCATAGGACAATGTCTCTGAGGACCATACCTCTGAAGGATCTGAGGACCATGTCTCTGAGGACAATTTTTCTGAGGACCATGTCTCTGAGGACAATTTTTCTGAGGACCATGCCTCTGAGGACCATAGGACAATGTCTCTGAGGACCATACCTCTGATGCCTCTGAACATGTGTCTCTGAGGACCATGTCTCTGAGGACCATGTTTCTGAGGACCGTGTCTCTGAGGACAATTTTTCTGAGGACCATGCCTCTGAGGACCATAGGACAATGTCTCTGAGGACCATACCTCTGAAGAACATGTATCTGAGGACCATGTCTCTGAGGACCATGTTTCTGAGGACCGTGTCTCTGAGGACAATTTTTCTGAGGACCATGCCTCTGAAGACCATGCTACTAGAATACTGTTCATAAGGCATGTGTTAAATGAGTGATTATATTACCTTAACCTACGTTACCTTGTAGTAGTAATACCGCTATTGCGTGCATGACTGAATACATGACTGCTGACTTTGTTTTCCAGTTCAGTGGTTCGTATTCTTCCGCGTCACCTGCGTGATCTGATGGTGCTATCAGAGATCTCTGTAGTTCACCGGACACTGATAGGCACCTCACCCCTTGTCGCTAACATTGCCTTCCTCGACATCCTCAAACAGTGGCCCCTTTATGGTGCCGTTCTCTATGAAGTCTCAGTAAGTACTCTTCCACCGAGATATAATATTTAAAATACTGTAGCAAAACAACTGTCTCTTGCAGTTTTCTTTCTTCCATAGAAAGAACTGTTCACTAACTCTGCATTCAGTTGCTAGATCCTCACCTATATAATTAGATGTCATCCTCTGCCGTAAAATCTTAAATGCACTTTCTAACTACATGTACATAACCAGCCTCACAAAAGAAAGGCTTATCTGTATTTGTATCTGAACATTTCACTGACAAGGGTGCTACTTGCTAGTTTAAAGAACAGGTTCACTGTAGTCTACTGAAGCTCGTACAGCTTGAAAAGCTTTTCACTGGCAGTTTCGTAAACTCGAGATTTCTACAGCGCCAAACAAAAGCTAAGTTCCAGGAACCAGCTTATTTACAGGCACTCTGTCAAGACAAAATTGATAGGCAAGAAGGGTCGATTCCTGGTCAAGATCGGCAGGCAGGCAGGCTGGCAGGCAGGCAGGCAGGCAATCAAACGGCTACAGTCGGTGGAGCTTGGAATTAGATCTGCAGGATAGATAAGGGGAAGAAGAGGAATCAGGAGAGGATCTGTGGAAGAGAAGTGTTTTCAGTTTTGAGTGGAAGGCCTGCACAGAAATTGCAAGGGGTGAAGTGATGGTGACTTTGTGTGATGGATCAGATAATTGTCATAATTCTGGTGGAAGTTTATTCCAGAGGGATGGAATCTTTAATAGATGTGTGGACCACTGAAATACCACCCACCAGTGGGTGACAGCTGATGTGATCAGAGTTTTTGTTGCTTATTGTACACATACTGAAAATGGAGGTGACACAAACCTTAGTGATGGAAGAGGTCTAAGCATTACCCAAAATAAATGAACTGAACACTCCTTATAGTCAGTTAGATAACATTGCACGTTTTACTGCACTACTTGGGAAAACTTCTGAGAAAGATGCTGTATATATGTCCAGGTATATAAACGTACAAGAATTAGTGATGATTGTTATAGTACCCTGATAAGTATAACAAGTGCGTACATAGCAACATCTGTATTGATGATGATGATGATGATGATGATGATCTTGATGATGACAATCACAATGATGATCATAATAACAATGATGGTGATGACAAAGATGATGATGATGACATTGATGGGTTTTAGCATTCTGGCCTGGATTATCTTCCAAAGACTCTGTGGTTGGCAGTGTCACAGCTGGGTCTTCACCTGATGGAGTTCAGAGGACAGGTCAGCCGATGTATTTCCTAGCTTATGCAAAATGATTCATTGTCTGTAAATGCGAGGGGTAATAATTGTGCTATGTACTGTACACTCAAAGTAATGCCTACTGAGAGCAGACACTAGTGTGTTAGAATGCTTATAGGTACAGATTGTCTGTGGGTAGTAAACAACAGTTGTCTGACTCTTGTCTTAAAATGTCTTGCTGCATTGACAGATGTCTACTGTAAGACAGAAGTGCATGATTTGGCCTGTGTCTGGAGTTTTTGGCCTGAAAATTGTAAGAGAGGTGGCTTACAATTATAACACAGATGTGTCTAGCTGTGGGCCATGATGACTGCCCATGTACTGATTCTGGACAGTTTGCAATAATGATCTTAATGGCTGCACAGTTAGTAGTTGGGGTGAGTCTCATTCTGTAGAAAAGCTTCTGACAGGCTGCCATCAGCTCTGCAACTTCTGTCACAGGAGAAGCCTGGTTGAAATCCAATAGGGAAACTAAAGGTCAGGCTATGGTGGGTAAGCAAGTTGAAACAGAGATGACTATTAGGTTTAGGCCTGAATAACTCAAGGAACTGACACAATACACAGAACAACTGGACAGTGAATTTCAAAGCTTTGCACCAGCAACCAAGAGCGGCTGAGAACCCAAACATGGTCTTAATGCAAGACGTTACATGAGTCAAAGCAATGAATTTGTGCAGTATTTGTTTGCATTAGGGGTGAGCATGGATTAGATTTAGGTAGGGTGATTCAATGTAATATCTTGTGATCAGACTGAACTGCTTGAACAAATGTGTTTCTAAGTTACACTTTTATCTTTATGGTTTTTGTGTATGCTGTGCAGACAATCTATAGCACATACCCATTTGAAGAGATTCGTGAATGTTTGCCAGCCAATAAATCGCTAACAATTACGGTTTGCAGTGACGGTCAGTTGCTGAGTTTCTTCACCTCTGAGGTAATTAGCATTTCCCAAACTTCCCATCTGTCTACTTTGTATTTGCCTTTTTTCAGGTTCTGCTGTATGCTTCTGGACTTTTATATAGCACCTTTCAAAGCTCCTCAAAGTTGTTCTGTCACGAAATAAACAGCCAGTGAGTATTTACTTCTTGCATCTGGCACCAAATTGCAGCCAGGGCAAATTTGCAGCCTTGGCTTCAGCATTCCATCCATCCATGTTTCTTTTATCCCATCAGTTATGTGTGAGTTTCTTATTGGATTGAACTGGTCCTGCTTGAATCAAACTCCAACTTCTCATCCGCTTCCCGCATTCAGGAGGCAAACTCTTGTCATTTGTTTCCCTCCTCTGTTTTGTTTTAAATCAATCCGACTTTTCTGGAGTTTTTCTGTAAAATATCCTAATGGTTATTTAAATGGTTATCACTTGTGTCATCAGAATGTCATCTGCTCTGCAGCAGATCAGCTAGTCTCATTTTGGTTCCCCAGAATTCAAATATTTTATGGTGTCTTACTGCTCTTCGGGTTTCATTGGCTGTTCCCTACAGCTAATTTTGTTATTATAATTGCATCCTACAAGGCTGGCATCAGTGCTGGTATATTAATTAATTAAATCTTAGCTGCACTGCATATCAATCAAACAATTACTATACAGTACATAAAGCAGACGAATTTAAATTCTGAGATAACTGTTAAAGGGACTGCTAAAAAATAATTAAGCACGGAATAAGAAATGAAAAATTAATTGTCAAGTGAGCACATATATAAATGCTTCTGTTAATGGTAACCCTCAGAGATGTGTTTGGTGTTTGAAGAACCTATTCGCCGAACTGCTACAGTGAAGCTGCAACCGACAACAGAACATTTTTCTTTAGGTTACAGAACTCCTCAGCCCCAATTTCGCAAGGCATAACGATCAATCTGAAGCAATAAAAATTAAGATTATCATGTCTGCTTTTCTTTAGGCGAACCAGATAGTGCAACTGATAAATGACTACAGGGAAGTTCTAGCACAGCGAAGGAGTGATCGTGGACCTGAAATCGATGCCACTTGTCTTCCCGACGAGACTTTGTACTTGGCAGAACCTTTGAAGGCTGGTACAGCCATGCCTGACCATCGCACACATGATCGAGTTGCACTCAACAACCTTGGTCTCCATCATCATCATCACTATCCAAGCCGGCAGAAAGCAACAAAACTTTCGTTGATGGCCGGAAACTCAGAAATTGAACCGCTCGTGGAAGTTGCCGTCCGCGTTGACTCGGAATCGGGTGGAAATGTGGATGAAAGTCTGGAGCGAGGGGATGAGTTAGCAAGAGCACGAATGGGGTCAACGCATGGTGGCATGATCACTGCCAAAAACTCGATGCGGGGGCATTCAAAGTACCAGCGGATAAAGGAAGGATCACGACATTCTCTCAAACAGTCAAGCTACCAGAGCCAGTTGGAGACAAAATCAGAGGAGATGCCTGACTAGTGATTATAATCAGTATCTTTGCTGTCCAATGATATTTCTTCATACTTGAAAACCATCGTCAGTCGACTTGTGACAGAGCGGTGAACCACAAGCGCGTGAGAATTTCATGGCGAATGCCAAACAGAAACTCTATGCTGTTCTACTTCCGTAGACTTGTACTGCGCACTGAAGTTTGGCTGAATTGTTGCCGATTGCACTTGCTATAGTACATGCCAGATGTAAAAAGACATTCATTGTAGCTGCACTGGTTGTTTACAGTTTTTAGGACCATCTTATACAAGATTTTCTTATCCATTAATCTGTCTGATTGTCGTTATTTATCTAGCACTATGGCCTGTTTCTTTTGCCAATTTTTTATTGCATTTTGAAGCAGAAACTGAATTTAACTTTTTAGAAAATTTGGTTGGATGCACTTATAAATTGATGTTAACTCTAGCTGATTTACTTGAGCACATTTGTTTACATCAGACTGTTCATTATTATTTTTATTCTTTATTTTTATTGTTCCTATTATTGTTGTTATTACTATGATTACGTAGAAATATTCCAGAGAGCAAAATTTGTGCATGTTTTTGAAATTTCCATGCTTTTTATCAAATTCTGAACCGTGTTTACTTACTTACTTAGATTGCCATACGACGTCACCGTCGTAAAACAGCTTCTGCATTGTAATTGGCTTCAGATTTTGTGGTTTTTGTGATATACTAAAAAATGTATCCATTAAGGTGTGTTTACAGTGCATGTAGTGATTCTAAACATGTTGTTTCCGGTATTTTTACGTGGCATTGCAGTTTTGTAGACGCACATTTAAAGCAGCAGTATAAAAGTCCTGACTGTGCATCTGAATGAACTTAGATCTGATTCTGTAACTTGTAGCATTTTACTCAGTCATTAAAAGTATTCATTTTGAAGAATATCAAATTTAGAAAGCAACTGTTGAAGTGGTGCAAATTAGTAGCAGATAGAAGGAAATGTGGTGTGGAGGATATTGTTGTCTTAAGAATATTTGATTTGAATTCCACAGTGGTTTTCTTTTGGAGAAATGTTTTACTCTGAGAAGCAAACAGTTTAGACACACTAGTGCAAGAAACCATTTAGTCAGTTAACTAAAATTTGCAGCATTTGAAACACTTTGTTGTAGCTAAGATGTGGTTTTCTAATCTCTCCTTGAATTATCTGAACTATCTATTCCCACCGAATAGTCATTCATGTGGTTCAAATTGCTACTCGGTCAGGGTTTGCTTACGATTCTCTAGTCATAAGCTGTTCATTTCTCTGATCAGATTGCAAGACCAGTTTTCGCACATGAAATCTGTATTCTGAAACCGGTGGCACTACGTGAATACTTATTGCCTGTGAAGTTCAGTTCAGCAAGTTCTAAGACCTCATTTGTTCAGGGAACAGTTTTGTGAATATCCAGTAGGCAGAGTGACTGTTTTTGGAACTGGTTTTGCAGTGCTGATGTACTGAAGATACGCAACAACAGGCCACTATGGACACTGCTTAACCAACGCGGTAAATGCACCAACACCACAAGAGCAGCAACATTTATGTGTATATATGTATTTGTATGTATAAATACACACGTATATTATATGTAATGTATGTATATGCGCATATATGTTTGCATTTTGGAGAAACTGCTCTTACACACTGGTGTCATCAGTGCAAATGTCTGTATAAGTTGTCCAATGGTTGCGTAGTGTGGCGTTTTTTCAATTGACCACTCTGGTCGTGTACATAGTGTTTTTCTCATTTTTTGCATTTGTAATGTATAGCGAGGTCTCTTCTCCTTAATGTATATAATCATGTTCTTCCACGTTTGTTTTTATTTCCTACGACATCACTGCTAAACGTGTCTGTGTGTGTGTGCTTGATATAAGCGTAAATAATGTTGGAAGGTTTGTTCCTAGGATGTGTTGCATTGAATTTCTGTTTTCTGTACTCTCTGAAGACACTTGTTGACTTGTTTGTTGTCTATGTCTCTGTTTGCAAACAAACTTTTATGATAGTATGCCCCTAGAAATTTTGATGGACAGATGTAAGCAGTTGATTTTGCGCTACAAATTTCATTGGCCTTTTCGTTTTTATGCGATTTCGTTTTGTTTTGAATGTTTGAGATTTCTGTGCGATCACTTCTTTTTGGTAAATGCTTTAGTCTCACTTTAATGCAGCAGTCAGTTTAGACTTCAGTAATTTCCTCTTAAAATGATAACAAACCAAACCTTTTCTTCACAGGAATTTTCTTGCTTTAGCACTTGGCCAAACTATGAATGTTAAGGTAATTGGACCGTAGAAAGTTTCAAAAGACGAAGTGTTTCTTCTGATCACAATAGATGCTTTTTTCCCAAGCTTTTAAAAATCATAAATAGGCACATTACATGTATAGACATGCATGCATCTTTAAAATGAGCAGATACACAGAGAGGACTTTAACATGGTTTGTATCTAGACTGGTATAATGTGGTTTTAGAGCTTATCCAAAGTGCCAGATGACATATTCATAGAAGGGCTTTTTAAAAAGTAGCTTAGCTTCACAGTGTGTTCCCTTTGCTTCTGAGTAGGTCCTGCATAGAAGTGAGAGGCAGATCCTGGTTTTGAAGTTGGAGGCATAGCACTAGTGGGGTTTGGGATGTAGTAATGTAACAGGTGGGTAAAAGGTCGGTCCAGCAAGTTCTACAGGTGGGGAATGTAGATTTACACTATGCTGAATCTGCCACTGGGGTGCTGCATTGATATGGCAATTACATATTACCAGGTGCACGGAATTTATTTTAAATTATGTAGATTTTTGTTTACTTTCGGTGTCAACGTATTTTCCCCTCACATCGTTGTAGCCGTAAAGCTCATAGGTAGAAATTGTTTGATAATTAAGAACCCGCTTTGGCCTACTGCCATATGGATAGTGTGGCCTTGAATTAACAGTATCATGTCTAATTAATTGATGCATAATGTATGGAAGCTTGCTACAGCTCTTCTTTCGAGAAGTTTCCAAGGTGAACATACGAAGTGCTTTGGATGTTAGACATTTATGTAAATGCAAAATACAGATTCCTAGTTGATTGAGCTGCATTTTGAAGTACTGTCAGCCAAGAGGAAGTCATTTATCAGTAAGCTCTGAAGCCAAGACTCAACATAAAGTAATAAATAAATATTGAACAAAGCCCTCCACCATGGCCCAATTCAGACAAAAATGGCTGGCTATGAGGAAAGTGTTTGATCACAGGCAACGCACATTTCTGGCTATTAAAACCATGTTATGCATATATCACGAAAACTGCTACATGTCCTTAATCACTTCAGTATTTTAAAGGTAACAACCACTGCCCCTTTACTACAGACTTACCTACTCATTTACGTACTCGTTTATACATTTACATACTCATGTACATACTCACTTGCCTGCTTACTTACCAGAAACTTTTCGACTAACAGCTGTAAAAAATTTTCAGATGAACCTGCAGAAAAACATTGTCATCTTCGTTAATTTTTTGTAACTTTTAATGACATAATTAAGCACAAAAATTTATCGGCCGTCTTTCTTGGCGGCTAATTATTTGATGATGGTGATGATTATAATCATTTGATGGTAATCCTAAGAATTGTTGACTTTTATACCTATGGATGAGAAATCTTTGAGGACTGATAATTTATTACCCACAAGTTATGCTGTAATCAAACTATTTCTAGCTGTTGGTGACATTCATTTTTTTTACAGTTCAGATTATTCTGGAATTACTGTAAAAATTACATAAAAATATGTATGTCTATTTGGCTAAATATGGTAGCAGGCTAAGAGTAGTTGATAATAAGATTGTTACATAAACACAATATAAAGTTTGAGTTATAAGCTGAGTATGATTTAAACTTGAATTTTCACCGGTTATATTTGATATGTGGAAATAGATACTGACACACTGCATCAAGAAAATTTCACTTCCGGTATTTCGTTACCACATTTACACATGACATTGGAGCAGTTAGCTGTATTCCTTGAATAGCTTACACTAAATGGTGCATTTTCTGTGATGTGTGTGGTAATAATTGTGTGTACACTCTCAAAGTATTGTCTGTTGAGCGCAGACACTATTGTGGTTGGAATGCTTATAGGAACAGATTGTCCGGTGGTAGGTAGTAAGACAGTTGCCCAACTCTTGTCTTAAATTGTGCAAAAAAAGTCTTGCTACACTGACAGATATCCACTGTAAGAAAAGAGTGCGTTATTGTGGTCTGTTTCTGGGCACTGTGTCTGGTCTTCCTGGCCTTGCAGATTGTATGAGAGGCTTACAGTTATCACACAGAAATGTCTGGCTGTGGGCCACAATGGTTGCATGTGTACTGATTCTAGCCAGCATGCAATAATCATCTTATTGGCTGCATAGTTAGTATCTCTGCAGAATCTCATTCCTTGCCCTGGATACCATTTCATTTGCAATTCTTCACAGCTATTCATACAGTATCCCCAACAGATTCTGGTGTAGCCAGAACTCTTGCGGAAGATATACATGTACTACATATACGTATGTGGCCTGGTAATAATTATTTGGAAGATACTCTGAGGCCTACAGCCATCTGTTTGGCCTCTTATGGTAACAGGAAAATGTGTCGCAATCTGTGAATCTGCTCTATATACTGGTAGTTATATTTGTGTTGGTGGTGGCATTACTGTCTGTTCTTGGCAGACAGGACAATTTGAAGAGTGTTTTAATTTGGGTCAAATTCAGCACAAAATAGGGAAGCTCGTTGCTGCCGTTTTCTTGCTTTTTCACAGTCACTGGTGCAAGAGATTTTCGCCAATGCTTTTGTAATGAGATTTCAGTTCTTTGTTTGTCTTTGTTTTCATTTGTTGAAATCCTGTTCCAATTTTTTAACCTGTAAACAAGAAACACTCAGGTTTTGTTGGAAACAGAAAAGGCATTTTTCCTCATGAATTGCTTGAATATTGCTTTTAAAGCTCATTTGCATAAAAGAAATTTAATAAGGATGTAAAAATGTAGGATATATATATTCACTAAAGTTGTTGATATCTTTATTTAATAAGAATAGTGAAATGAATAACATGAATATGCCTATTCTTTGAAAATGAAGGCCTGAATATGGATAGATATTCAGTAAACAGATATGCCTAACATGCTTGTTACTGAGGAATTAAATATCATTTTCATGAAAATGCATATTGTTCACAGCAGCCTCAAAAGTGCTAAATAAGTGTAGTGCAGTTTTAATTATGGCAGTTCTTAGAGAGATGCTATGCAGAAGCACCCTTTTGTATCATTCATAAGCACCCCAGACAAGCTGTTCATCTACTATGTTGATATACCATACAGTATACTGTTCACCTTTGTTGAAAAGGTTTACTTCTGCAGATAAAATCATATTTATTTGATTATTTAATTCCTAATGACTAATCTTCAAACTGTTCCTCGCCCACCCCACAACATCTAGAGAACAACTCGTACATCTATAGGATCTTAATCAATGGTTATATAAAAGTTTCCATATTAGAAAGATCTGATTATATAAGGGCCTTTGCCTATTGCTGAGATGTTCATTTCCATATGCAGAGTAAAAATGCACTTTCTGTAAAAGGTACATAGGCCTACTCGTTGCACAATAAAAATGCTGGTGTGTCAAAGCATATTCATTAAAAAGGCAATTCGTAAAACAATTGAAACTCGTAAAATTAATATTTGTAGCATGAATATTCACACTTACTGCATATTTGTAATGCATGTTTGTAAAATGAATATTCATGAGCATTCGAAACGCCAAGAAATATTAATGAAAATGTTATTCAAATATTTAATGGACTGATTAAGATGAATATTTCGTCAAAACGATGCATAATCAAGTAAACTTGTTCATAAAATGCATGTTCATAATGATGCTCAGTTGTTGGCTTCTGTTCCATTGTTTTTTCTTTTTACATTTCTCACCTTTTTCATTGCGTCTGATTGTGTGTGCCTTGAAAAAAAATGTGCTCCACAAGGATTTTTCGTTACGTTTTCGGTTTTCTTCGACTTTCAGTTCAAATATTTCTTCCGAAATGCGCATTATTCTTTCTTTTACCGAAGAAGACAAACATTGAGCAACTTGTGTGGTTTATCAAAATACACCGAGTGGCTGAATGCACAGCGCAATAGTCGTGTCGAAATTCGCTGTTTGACCATGTCTAAAGTAGAAGTGGTAAGAGATGTAAGTGTATCGATCAGGTTTTACAGATTTCGTTGAAATGATTTATGTGATAGTAATTTGACTCAT
>OZ029929.1:9168989-9268328 GCA_964023275.1 Norana najaformis
CAGTTCAGATCCACACATAAAACATTTGCAGTAAAATTTCACTCGTGTGCAGAGTCTGCAGGAAACTGTGAACCCAACATATGAAAGTGGCTCTTCTCAACATAGAACTAGTTTATACTATCTACAAAATGTGATATCATTCTACATTGAACTTTTTCTTTATTTGCATTTTAATATTCACGGAGAAAATAATTCTAAAAAGCCTGAAACTGTAGTGCAATTCTTTGAACCAAGATATCTTGTTGCTCTGATGCTCAATAAAATGCTGAAACAGAATTAGTGTGAAAAATACAAGCTCTTCACGATCAAAATCACAAATTATGCCAACAATAGCAAGCCAAGCCTTACTTAATTAACGACTGTTGGATCTTTTCAAACTGCACAATATCAACAAACAAATCGACCGCATACTGCTGAGTCATGCCTGGTTCCCCGCTGTGCAGAATGTTGAAGAGTAGCTGAAACACCTGATGAATGTTTTGATCTCGAAAGATCTTCAAACCAAACAAGAAAACTTATTCAGTGAAAAGTTGACAACTCAATAAATTTTATTAGTTTTATTAACAGTCACCAATGGCAATAAACAATAAACAAGTACACAATAAACAAGTACATAATTTATGTCTGTATGCAGCATATCAATACATCAGTGCTCAGTAGTATATAAAAACTTAATTCTAAGCCATTTACGCATACAAATCTAACCTAACTTCTGTAGCACCAATAAACATGCAATACAGTCATCAAAGTCACCATCAAGCTAAAATTCAGCGCATCAGATCAAGATGATGCCACAAGTTGATAAAGGATCTCGTCAACAAGTTAAGTTAACATCGTTCATTTTGGACAAAACTGGTTTCTGTCACAGCTAAATTTATACAATAATCTACACAAATCAAATCAACATTTTTCCATATTAGTGACTAAACTGTCTCTTAAGTGGAGTCTGTATGATATAGGTATAACAAATTATGCAAACATTACCAAGCAAAGCTAACAACTACTTGTGTAGAAACAACTCAATTCTGACTGTTTTGAGCACTACACCTAGAGTGTTCATCAAGAAAGTCTATCACCATTGGAAAAAGTCATAACCTACTCTAAAAACTCAGTGGTCAATCATCAAACATAAAAATGCAACAAAAATGCCAATTTCAATCTTGTAAACAACTCTAAAAGTTTTCCAATAAACTTCATTTTGCCATAGTGAGTTTCATATGCTGTTGGTGCTAAGCTGTAACGTTTAATAATAATAACAATCATAATAACTAGCGGCAACCTGACTGCTTCTGGCACTGCCTGGCTTTTAAGTGACCTAATGCTTTGCTCAGAAAAACAAGTACTACTTTCACCATTTGTGTGTGTGTGTGTGTGTGTTTGCGTGTATGTTGAGATGCTGACCCGTTTTCCGATTTCGTCTTCAAGACAGAGACTGGTGATGATGCTGATGGCAAAGATTTCAACTTTCTGACTGCGATGGCTGAGGTAATTCATTAACTTCTTGAAGATAGCTTTGCAGTTCTCCTATTTAGAGACACACAATTACAAACATTTTAAACACACTGACTGAAAAGACCAAAAATTATTCGAGTGTTAACCAATCAAAAATCGTTACACTGTAAACTCAATAAAATGTGGAACCTGGACCACGTAGCCAATACCATTGTAAAGAAAATCACATTATCAAAATATTACACAGAATGGGTTTAAAGTTATATTTTAGAGTTCAATTGCAGATTCAGGGGAAATGAATTAAAATTCAGTCATCTTTCAGTAAATTATGTGGATACTGCTTGAACTGGTTGATACAAATGCATGCCTTAAAGTGTCCATAGATTTTGAAAACTAGAATCATAAGCATAAGTTTTCACAAAATACAGAGATCATGAAAATACTGAACAGCATTAAATTTAGACAAAATGATCGAACACCATTATTATTATAATTATTATTACTATTATTATTATTATCATTATTACGAAAATTTGTTATACATGCAAAGTCATATGGAATGTGAGTCTGAAGTGATGTTAGTCAGTTGCCAGGTGATAACGTAGTTAAATATCCAAATGTTTGTAAGCCAGTGAGAAACAGTGACTAGAGTGGTACACATTAATGCTTTCCACAGTAAACTTGACCATGTTGTAACAGAAACAATGGTACAACAAAAGGCATTTTATTGGGTTGGTGTTGTACGACGATGATTAGTATCTTTACTCAGAGATCTACCTCGCAAAAATTAATGAATCCATATAAGACACGATTAATTAAACAGACAAGTCTTCAATTAATCATAAAACAAGATGACAGCACGATGAGACCATATGGAATGTATAGAACAGAAAAGATGGAACTGCTAGCAGCCCTTGGAAGGGAAAGAATCGACAGTAGCTGTTATGAGGCAGCTGATGAGAAAGTGAAATGAAAAACAGGACAGTGAAGAACCTTGTAGAACAAATAAAATCAATCACAAGAATGATCATAACCTTCTGCTTGATGTAGGTTCTTATGAACAAGTTGTTGCGACACAGATTGGCAAGCAGACCCAGACACCACTGCGTCAGATCATTCTCTGTCACCTCAACACTAGATAACCAATCACATTGTGATTATTCGTGTATACACAGGGTAGTCAGTCTACACTTAGTAAATTATTAAAGATTTCAAATAAGATGTAGAAGTATGAATCAGAGAGTGCAATTAACAAAATGACCAACAGTTCAGAAGCAGTGCCTTCTGTCATCATTGCAAAGAGCATCAGTCAGTGAGTGGGTGAATTCAAATGGTTGCTGTAAATACTTCATTCAGCTGTAGCCATTCCTAATGCTCACTGTAACACTGACCAGGAACTCTGAACGTTGTGTCAACGGCCAGCATTGCGTAGGACTCTGATGGTTGGATTCTACATATGAACAAAAGCCACTTCTCCAGCTATTCGAGCATCAGTTGTTTACAGATGAACATGTTCATAATGAACTCTAACATTATTTAGGTAATTAACTGAGGCGTGCCTCCGAGAGGTGCTGTTACATTACACTTAAGATAGAATCAGAGACAGTCAGAACCAGATGTAGAGACAAAGGTAAGAAAAGGAGTGGCAATGAGACATAAAGTTAGAAGACATGCAGCCCAGTGCGTCTGAACTGGTACAAAAATAAAATCCTACATCTGCTGTATAAGAAAATTGACGAGTTCTTCGATGTAGTTTTGCTGAATGGACGTTTCTGCTTTGTATGTTAGTTTTTGAAGCAATCGAACACACTGAAGCACAAAAGCAGACAAAGTCAGTGTCCGGCAGTTACAGTTCAACATCACCTGATACCTGTCATTTAACAGAAGCTCTTAAATTACATTTTCTCATAAATGACAACAGCATTCATACCTTCCTCTAATTCTGTATACATGTAATCATGCATCTGAGCATTTATGTAGCACCTTTCAAGGACCCCCATTCAGTAGTAATGCTCTTCTATTCTACTGAAATGCAGTAAGAACTAGAATATATTTTATCAGGGACAAAAAAGTATATGACCAATCCAGTTCGGTCACATGCTTCGTTTTCACATCCTATGTGGGAATCTGTTACTGATGATGGTTATTTAAAGAAAAGAAAGTTGTTGGAAGACCGTTGGACTGGATAACTGGTAAAGAAAGCAGACAGAGTTCCAAAGAAGTTAAGAAACAGACAAGAATGGTGTTGTTGGATTCTTGCTCCTCCACAAAGGCAGAAAACTGAAGAGAAGAGGGGAAAACCAAATGCTTGTAAAAACAATATCTCAAACAAGTTGACTGTACTGCAACTTAAATTCACAGGGCGCTCAGAAACAAAATCAAAACGGTTTAATATTCTCTTGCAAAGACCTGACAAAACACAAGACTAAGACACAAGAAGACCCCAAAAACAGCAAATCACCTCATCATTTTGTTACCTGAGGTCATTCAAGTCAGGACTTAAAACCGACCTTTTCCACCTTGCTTAAACATGTACATTACCTTCTAGTGTCTGACCTCTCCCATTTCAACTGGACCTGTCTAGAGGATTATGGAGGATATTGTGGTCTCACTATGAAGCAACCATCAACTGATGCCTTGTGTATTATTATAACAGTGCCACAGAAATCTTAAGAAAAGACCCAAAAGGCATGCTTACAAGAATGACATTCTCGTCTATAGGCTGAGCCACACTATTCCTCATATAAGTAATTAAAACTGCCGCTACGTCGAAGGTTGTACGGAAGAATTCACGAAGAAATGAGGCGTTTGCTGCAAATAAACAACGCAGGACAAAATTTTAATGAATTATTTAAACATCATAGCAAAGTAAATTGAAACAAGAAAGTGAAAAGTGTAACTAGTGCTGTGAACTTCAATCATTATTTCTTGTATGTATGTGGGAGAGAAGAGACCAAAAACCTGGAGAACACAAGGCCAAGACAGCAAAAGAAATGTACAGCAATGTGTAACAATACTGGTGTAAGGTAACTCCCACAATAACAAGGTCCACGATTTAAACAGAGAGAACAAAATGGCTGTGGTAAGTTGGCTACCCAAGTACTTGCTATTATGTCCACTACCTCTCCTTCAGCTACAACAGCCACCTCTGGAATGGAAAGATCAACACTATAATGACAGCTTGAACATCAGGATGGCCATATGCAGGCACACTAGCCCTAGTAGTTAAGCAACTGGAAAAATACTGATGGATCATTTACTGCCATCTGAATCAACCAGTCTGACTATTCCCACACCACCTCAGCAATTCAGGGTTTTATGCTAGTGTGCAAACCAATATATCAGAAGAAACTAAGCAACATTCTAGCCTCTAGATATGACCTTTGAACCCAGCAGGGTAATGATGACTCACAAGCAGCTACATTTTGTCAAGTTTTTCAATTCTAACTTATGAAATGTAAAAAGAATGCAGCCAAACAAGGAAGCAAAATCTGAACAAAAGGCCAAGACAATGACAACATAAACAAAGACATAACAAGACTGACTGAACACAGGAAACACTGAAGTTGATAAACGACTGACAATCTGAAAGCATTCATTCACACACCTCCGAACAGCTGGAATTGATGACAATGATGTGAGAAGCAAACGCAGAACACAGGTCCTATAAGCACTCGTTTTCTAATCTAATCAAATGCCTTCTATAGCGCATTATCATAATGCATAAAGCACCAGTGGATTTCAAAGTTTTGAAGAAAACTGAGAAGCTAAAAATTTTCTTTCTGCAAAAGAAATTTTACGAGTCAGTTTTGATCAGCTGCATATCTGAGGTAACCTCCTGAATTTTACAGCACTATCACTGCATTTCCTAAAACACACCTAGTTGTAAATCTGGTCGAATCCAGGTCAATCTAATGAAAATCATTATGATAAGAAGCATTCCAAGGAGGACAAGCTCAAACAGAACAGTCTATAAAATGTAATGCCAGAATATGTAGTCATGTTACGCAAGTACTCATTTATATGTGATCTGAGGTTTTAAAAACTTTCCAGAAATGGGTTAGACATGTTTTTAGGTTGAAATCATGTATTATGACTTTTTTGTGAAATATATTCTAATCTATGCATTTTTTACTTAAATCTAAAATTTTTGACACAAATCTTAAATTTTTTAAACTTTTAAATGCATTAATCCTGATAAACTGAGATCACAAATCCTATTGTTTGGTCAAGTTTCACCAATTATTTTGTAGCCTTCTGTCAAATAACACAGACATATTACATGTCGTTTGTGAAAAATGGCTGGCCACCGCCAACCATTTTTTAATATATTCAACTGACAACTATTCTATCATTAACATTAAACTCTGGCCAACAACAACACTCATTGACCAGACCTATCATTATTCAACCAAGTCATCTGATGGTCTCCATCTGGTGCTAAGAACTAGAACTGTTCTTGGTGGATGAGTTTTTCAGTTGCTGGACGTAAATTTTGTAACTCTCTTCCTGCGTCTGTTCATTCTGCCGAGTCTCTGGCGTCACTTTGGTCTCAACTCAAGACTTATAGGCTGCCTCTGTCTTAGTGGACTAACCTTCTGGACACTGACCTGATGTGACTTGGCTTTGGAGCATCCTCAGTTGATGCCTTGCACATTAGACACCGGTCCTGTAGACATTGCAAATTATAATTACATGTATGTAATTCATATATGTAGGCAAGTAGAATTATTTCTATAGCACAAGATCACCGAATCTGGGTAAGAATATCAAATAAGTTGTAGCTTATCTTACCCAAAATTAAAACTTCTCTTACCAAGATTGTTGAGCAAGGACATTGTTTTATGTGCGAGTGAAGCCTTCGTCTGGCGATCGTTCATTATTTCAAGAAGACATGCAACACATTCAGTCGAAAGCAGTTGCTTCGGATGCAGAAAGGCAAGTGATGATCCCTTGCTAGTTATGCTGTATAATACCTGTCAGCACAAAACGATCACCAGCTTATTAAAAGGATCAGTCACAATGCTTATGGTAGCCTGTTAGTGTACATAATAATATGCATGTATTTCACACTTTGGCAGCACCAGTGGCCACTAAATCGGACATCAGTTGATGTTATCATAATTCATAACTGCTAATGAACAATAGAAACTGACAATACACTGTGAACTGTACGATTTCATGTTCTAGCACAGTTTAAAATATACTTTTACAAAGAAAGTAAATCTGGAATCTGACATCGAGCTGTCGGTGGAGATGAAGGAGATTATCATCATTTCGGTTGTTCTTGTATTGACTCGCAGCCAAAACGACAGCTTTGACACATGAAATCGCTTCCATCATTTCTGCAAAAAAGACAAATAATCAGTCCATACTCTGCAGCTTTTCAATCAAGTTACAGGTGTGTAACTTTACATGTTTTAAACCGCATTCAGTTTTCACAGAAAAAAGGCGCTAAAGAGACACAAACAAGACTGTGGGCCCATATGCATGACAACAGCATAACTGCTAGTCCCTGACTACCTCTGACTAACAAATGAAATCAGAATGCACGACAAGGTCTTTGCTTGTTTGCCTGTTACGCCTGAACTAACGCCAATCCACCTCACAACCAGGCGTAAGTTACAAAGTTCTAGCATAGCAAAAGTGAACAAAATGGCAGCTGTCATGATTCATCGATTCGAGCAAAATTTTATTAACAATAAAACTCAAAGTGTAAATACTTCTGTGAACTTAAATTCAGAAAAATACTATGATATCGTTCGTGGTTGCAAATGACCCCCTAATAGACATCAAATCTATTATTATAGAGAACACGAATATATTCATGCTGTCTCAACAAATACCCTTTGCCAATACCAAATGGCATCCGCAACTGAGAATATCTGAGTACCATTTGCTTACATACGAATCTGCTGCTCTTAATGATCTTCAACACCACCTATAGGCTAGCACAGTCAATGGTTTTTGAGGTACTTAAAAAGTGCTACATAAAGTGTCTAGATACACGTATATCTACATACAGAAAGGAAGGCATCTGCAGTGGCCATAATAATAATAATAATAAGACAATTTATATAGCGCCGTAGCACAGCCGAGGCCGAAGAAAAGGGCGCTGTACAAGGGTTCAAGCATCAACTACAGTCATAAGATATCCTAAAAAGATTTGTCTTGAGTCGTGACTTGAATGTGTCCAGGGATGGGGCATTCGTCACATTCTCAGGAAGACTGTTCCACGCAGTGGGTCCGGCGACAGTAAAGGAACGTTCGCCGAACTTCGTGGAAGAACGTGGGACATGCAGTTGATTCCTCGATGAGGACCATAGCTGATATGTGTTAAGTGGCAAGTGCCACACTTCTGAAGAAAACTGCTTGAAGAGGCATGTAAAAAGCAAGTGAGTACCTTAACTAGGCTTGTTAGTGGACACCAAGAGGCCCAAGCATCCGCTCAAAGGGCGACATCCAAGCCACCAATGCATGTATCCGAAAACCAGCCAAAAATGATTATTTTTAGCGGATTGCTGTATAAGTCATAGGCTCACAGCTTAATAATGTGCCTGCAAATCCATGAGATTGCAGGCAACAGATACCAATCAGTGAAGCCTATAAAATAACAAATTCCTTTAGTTTCAACAGAAATTAGTGGCTTTCCTATGCACTGGTGGGCTGAAAGGCCTCATGGTCTCTGGTAGTGTAACTGCTAAACTAACTTTGATTTAGGCCTAAGTGCATATAATGACTGACATGTGCCCCATTCGGCTATCATTTTCCGACTATCGTTTTATTATGCAATGATGAAGCAACGAGTATTCAAGTCCCCACCCAGATAGAGTTTGAGTATCAGGGCTGTAATTTACCAACAATGGCACTTCTAACTTTAGCTAACCCTAACCGAAGACAATGACTTCTACGACACCCGCACAAGCGTAAACCAAAAGCACAGAGCAACAAAGTACTTACAAGTTGGCTAGATTTTTTGTCAAATGGAACACCCTGCAATTTTGTTTCTATAACAAAATTCCACCACTGGGTTCTACAATAAATTTCAAATAACAACTAATCACAACTAATCAACGCACATCCTGACAATAAACGCAGTTTTTACCTCGACCTAACGAATACAGACTTATTTAAGTGGTAAGCAATCCCCATAATTGTAATTAGTAACTTCTAATGTGCCTGTCTCTAGTGCACAAGGTATTAACCAATGGCCCACCAAAGCCCAAACCGCAACCATGTCAATATCCAGAAGGTCAGTACACTATAACCCAGAGGCAGCCTATGGTGAATAAACAAAATTGAAAAAGGTAAGTCTTAAGCTGAGAACGAAATGACAAAAGTGATTAAGCAGAACGAACACACACAGGGATAGAGTTCCAAGATATAGGTCCAGCAACTGAAAAAGTTCATTCACCAACAACAGTTCTAGTTTTAGGTATGACCAGAGAAAGACAACCAGATGACCTGGTGGAGTAATGACAAGTCTGGGGAATAAGGACTAATTTTAAGTATTGTGGTTGGCCAGAGTTCAGCGTTTTATAAACTGTAAGTCCCAATTTAAACAAATCCCTTCTGGAACAAGAACCCAATGCAAATATTTAAGCAGAGGTTATATGCTCATATTTTGATGTATTAGTTATGGACTATCCAAGGAGTTCTGAACTCTGGAGTTTCTGCATATTTGACTTTGTAATACCAATTGTTGCAGTGTAAACAAAAGCAGTGATGGAGACACACCGTTTGAAATGCTACAGGGGGCCTGTTCCATGAAAAATCGAAGGATGTTCGTAGCGTCCTCGGAGCATACTCAGCTGAAGGGTTTGGCATAAGAGCAAGTAGGGCAAGTTGATCAAGCGTGCTCTGGATACTCTGTTTATGCTGGGAACAGGTAAGACCTAAGTTCCTCACCGTTTAAGGTCCAATTTATTACCATAATATAAAAATTATTTTTTGTTATTGGTAAATTATATGAAGTTTCGTATTCTGTTGTCTTCTACATCATAATTGCAATTGTAAACCCGAGATTTGTGTAGCACCCCACAAAAGAAAAGTCGCAGGAACCAGCTTATTCACAGGTGCTTAGTCAAAACTTAATTGATAGGCAAGAATGGTTTGGTTCCAGGTCAACATCCAAGAGTAAGGCAGGCAGGCAGGCAAGCAGGCCAGCCGGCAGCAGACGTCTAGAGGGTGGTGTTTAGAAATGGATCTGCGGGATATACAAGGGGAAGAAGAGGAATAGGCTATAATCTGCGGAAGAGGAATGTATGCTTCTATCCACTGTTTTTATAAACAAAACCTGTGCATTCCATGACTTTACCCTACTCACTCCAGCATCTTCACTCATTGCAAACTATATCTTTAAGGCTTGAACTCGTGTTAACTCCTCTGAAGGTCAATTCAGAGGAGTTAACACGAGTTCAAGGCAAAAAAGAACTCTGGTTTCAGCTTAGCAATCAGGTTGTGACTGCAGGAATTATGCAACATTATATCATTCACTGCTTAGCTGCAACAATTCTGCACATTTCTGATGAAATTTATGACAGTCATAAAAATATTATTCTTATAAAATGTAAATAATTTAAAACATGTCATATTCTCGTCTTTTTCTGACTGGATTTCATTAGAGTTTTCTCTTTCTCCAATAAAACGGTCAGAGGACCATTCTATTTTATAAAATGACGTCTGCCAAAAATGGCAGATCTCACAAACATAGCCTAAGACTTAGAACTGCAAGTTAGCAGCCACCTCTTCCCACTCAGCAAACTCATTCTTCATCCTCTGTGAATCACCTCTATGCAGCCAACACACAACTCACAGTTTTCTCTTCACGTCTTTCTATGCACATTAAATCATCTTTGTGATACCATCAACAGGATATCAGCCATCCTGCTATGCCTCAACCCTTCAAAAACAATATTGGATTCAAGCATTTTAATTGTATTGCATTTGATAATTTATATAGCGCTTCTTACAGAACAAACTGCTCACAGGCGCTTTCAGCATGAGAACCCCAGGGAAATAAGAACATCTTTAAACAATGAGCTGACTGAGCTCTATTACCAACAGTGACCCTTGCACGAAACGATAGCGGAAGTCCATTCCATAGAGATGGCCAACAACAGCAAAAGCCCTCTGCAGTGCAAGCGAGGACTTAACACGAGGAACAAATAGATCCAGACGACCTAGGGAAGGTAGAGGACGGGATGAGGTACTAGAGTGCGAAGGCCGAATAAGATCACAAACATATTTTGGAGCCTGGCCAATGCGAGCCCTAATTACCAGAGACACTAGTTTAAACTGAATACGAGATAGGATAGGGAGCCAACAAAGTTGTTGATTGACGTAATCTGAGATATGAGAGAAACGGGGAAGACGTGATATTAGCCTGGCCGCAGAATTTAGTACTGATTGAAGGGAGGGCAGCCGATACTTAGGCAAACCAGCAAGCATAGAGACGCAGTAATCAATGCGACCACATATCATGGCATGAATCATAGTAGTAAAGACAGAGGAAGAAACAGAACGACGCACAAGTCTTAAGCGCCTTAATTGGTAGTAAAAAGACCGAGTCAAACTAGAAACATGGTTTGCGAAAGTAAGGTTACAGAGTGTAACGCCAAGATTACGAACACTAGACGAAAATATACAAGCGGTGAAAGCTTCGGATAAGGAAAAGTATTGAAGCTGAGCAAGACGGTATTAAGAACCAAACCAGATCAACTGAATTTTGGCCAGATTAAGGCGATGACGATTGCAGGACATCCAATGTTGAATATCATGAGTCAAGGCATCAATCGAACTTAAAGCTATAAACATCTCTCGAAATTGACAAACTGAAATTCACTATTATGTACATGACACCTTAAATACTTCGATATTCATACCTTTGAAAAAGAATATTTAGTAATACGCACGCAAACTGCAGTAATTTAAGTCAACCTAAACAAATTATATAGTGACGAACATTTGAAAACTGCACCAACCGCATTATCAACACCACCCGAGAATACTGAACAATAGAAGTCAGTTGTACAGCCAAGAGTACCTAAAATTTGCAATTAAGTATACATTTTGGAGCTAACATTTTCTGAAGTGGTCTCTTTAAAGAAAGGAAGACTCAGCTGATTGTTTTATAGGTTTATTCCCCTACTTTATCCGAAATCTCATCAGAAACTTGCAAAAATATCGAAAATCATACCGCGGCGATTGTTGAAGCTAGATTATTTGATACGAGGTGTAATGTTGTGCTCTATTTTACCTACTGTCGGATGTCATACTGACTCACAACTGATAGATATAATAACACTGGATACAGCATACGACCAGATTTGTGAACCCAACATCTAATTCTAGTCAGTGACGTCATGGGGGGCAGAAAGCAGTCGGGTACGGTAGAAATGCATGAAAGAACTGCAAGTTCGTGTTTGTGAATCGTCTTTACAGAGACATTTATGTACACAAATATTTTAACGGATAAGTTTAATAATGCAATATGTTTTGGCTAATCGCGGAAAATGACCATAATGAGGCTTTTAAAATTATAATAAAAATATACAACTGGAATTGTCAGATCCATGAGCCGGGCGGGTAAACAGTTAGGTGGAAGATGTTTCGGATTGGAGTGGACAGACAGACAGACAGACAGACATACAGACAGACAGACAGACAGACAGACAGGCAGGCAGGCAGGCAGACAGACAGACAGGCAGGCAGGCAGGCAGACAGACAGACAGACAGACAGAGGGTATCAGAGTCAGGATAGGATTTTTGGAAAAGTAGTGTTTTCAGTTTTGAGTGAAAGACCAATCCAGAAATTGCCAGAGATGAAGTGTTGGTGAGCTAGTATGATGGATCAGTTGTCGTAATTCTGGCGGGGGTTTATGCCAGAGGAGTGGAGCAGCTACGGCTATATAGTAATTTCCAAATTTTAAGGACGAAGCCACGGGGGAAGAAATTTTAGGACAGAAGAGGATCGGGTTGAACAGAGTGGTTGGATTGTAAATAACTGATGAAAATAGTCCTGAGGGTTGGGAAAATTGAATTGTGTTTTAGACTTAGGTAAGCAACAGCACTTTATACTGTGCATTCAGGTACTGTATTTTTAAGCCAGTGACATGATTTGAGAACAGGAGTGATGTGGTAGGGTTTGGAAGTTTAGGTGACAGCACGAGCAAGAGCATTTTGGATAGCTTGAAGGTGGTTTATTTGAGTGGTTACTCTAGTGAGGAAAAGTGAATTGCAGTAGTCTAGTTTTGCATGGAATGTGGATGTGGCAATTGGTAGACATGCAGTTTTGAAGTCAGACTTTGGACGAATTAATAATAACAGTTAGCAACTTCTAATGCGCCAGTGTCTAATGCACAAGGCATCAACCGATGGCACACCAGAACCAAGCCACAATCAGGTCGATATCCAGAAGGTCAGTCTGCAAGACAGAGAGGCAGTCTATGGTGGATAAGCAATTTGAAACAGGCAAGTTTTAAATTGAGAACGAAATGGTAGAAGCGACTGAGCAGAATGAACAGACACAGGGAGGGAGTCCCAGAATTTTGGTCCACCAACCGAAAATGCTCATTTACCCAGAACAGTTCTAGTCCAAGGTATGACCAGAGAAAGACTATCAGATGACCCTGCAGAGTAATGGTAAGTCTGGGGAATAAGAACTGATTTTAAGTAATGTGGTTGGCCGTAGTTCAATGTTTTATAGACTGTAAGTCCTAATTTGAGATCCTTTGCTGAACAGGAAGCCAATGCAAAGATTTAAGTACATGGACAACCTATTTGGGCCCATATGGTACTATTCCCATATAATAAACTAATTTTAATAATATGATTTTTTAAATTATGAATTTGTGTCAAATCGGCATGCAGCATCATATACACATGTAGGACATATGTAGCCATACAACAATATTCCCAGACAAGCTTCATATTTCCTGCATATGATATGGAATTATGGTAACATTGTAACATATGCTTCAAATAACCTATGTCAGATGTCTTACATATGACGTTGCTCATGGAATGCTGGAACCGTGCAGTCACTGTAGCCCTATTTATATCTCTGTACTTTTCAGCATATAAATCATTTATTTGTGCTCATGAGATGATATACAAAATTAACTGTATCTTCAAAAAATAATTTTTTAGTAAATAAAATATAACTGGACTTATGCATCTTTATTGCAATGATGTAGAAAACCATTGTTCACCAAGTCTACTTATGTAGTTGAACTTATGCCTGATTTAATGAACCTACTTTAATGAACTTAAAAAGAATAAGTTTTGTGAAACTGTTTCAACCTGGGGTCCTTTGGAGTTGAATTGTTTCTGTGCTTCTGATATGGTGAACCCTGACATCAACATAAGAATCAATAATCAAATTAATTAGTTGATCATTGCCTGGATGAGGGAACCAAGTCTTCATATTATGGACATTAAACGGGTCTGCAAACCCAAAATTTTCAACATCAACACATTTGATGATAGGTTTTAATTAATCATGTTTGCTTTCTCCTTAGCACATAGGCCAAGAGTTAAATATCCAACTGGTAATTTCTAGCGTCTATTGACAGCAACCAGCATCAGAAGAAAAGCTTCCTTAGCAACTCCAGCGCAGACATCATCAAAACCAGTTCCATAATCAACAAATCCATATGATCTGTGACCATCCCATTTAACATGTTTCTGTACAGACTTTTCGTCCATTAGAAGACCACAGAAAATTTCATTATTGTCCTGTTGCTGGCATTTTGAAGTCCGCTTTATGAAACCAGGTTGGACTTTCATACTGCTAAACCAACGCGTCAATGTATTTTGGTCTGGGAGCCATGTCTTAAAAGTTTTCCTCGCATATTCGCAGGCCTTTGCTGAATGAACATGCAAAGTGAGGGCAAATGTACGCAACGGGGACTTGACTTTATTCTTTCATCTCACAGATTTAGTCATTTTGCAAAAATTTATGCTCCAAATAACGAATTTGGTTCCGATAAACAACGTTCAACTTTCCTCTACAGCGCCCATCACTACCGTGTAAAGCTCAGCTTTCTGCCACCCATGACGTCATTAACATAGCGAGATGTCGGCTTCACCGCATAGCATAGAAATCGGGCTGTATGCTGTATCCAGTGTTACTATATCTATGATACCTGCGACACTATACATTTATTTAATTATAAAGCGCAGAATTGGCTGAAATTGTAACCATATGTTGCAAAAATGTATTGGATGGAAAAGCCCAAATTTTTTTGCAATATCTAAAATACTTTCCAAGATATCGTTGATTTCGTGACTCCATCGTCCGAAGGCATTTTATATCAGGTTGGCCTATAGGTATAGATACAATAACACGTGTGTTCAGCTACATGTATATTATCAGACTGGTGACCTTGCATCAATGGGCGTTGCGCACCCATGTACAGGGCGTGGCTTATACCCTAATATCAGTGTCCCTATTGGCCTATGTGCTAGCCACTCATGATACACATTTTGCGAAACTTCGAAATGTCCACTTTTTGAGGACTGATATTGAGAATTAAAATTGAATGCAGATGTGGTGACGGGATTGAGTTAAGATAGGAATGCACAGTTCACTGATATATCCAGAGCTCGCCCGAGCATCAGGATCTTGCATCGTGTGTAATGAGCAATTGACCCTAAATGCAGAATATGTGGCTGTAATTGTAATTAGCAAATTCTATCGCGCTAGTATCTAATGCACAAGGCATCAACCGATGGCGCACCAGAGCCAAACCACATCAGGTTGATATCTAGAAGGTCAGTCCACTAAGACTGTTCTTGCATATAATCTGGTACATGCGCAGTATGTGGAAGCATGGCCAGCAGACTGGTAGCATAGTTGGGGACTAATTGCAGTAGCCAAATTCGGAAGATAGGAAGACCTAAGAGAACGGGGTCAATGTGATCCAAGTGATTGAGGACAAAGGAGCAATTTACCAGAGTGGCAGCGAAACAAAAAGACGTCTCTCTCTCTCTCTCTCTCTCTCTCTCTCTCTCTCTCTCTCTCTCTCTCTCTCTCTCTCTCTCTCTCTGTCTCTGTCTCTGTGTCTGTCTCTCTTTCCGTCTGTCTGCCTGTCTCTCTCTCTGTCTGTCTCTCTGTCTGTCTGTCTGTCTGTCTGTCTGTCTGTCTGTCTCTCTCTCTCCATATCACTGCGATCTGCCTTGGTTCGTATACAAAAATTATTGGCAGATGGAGTCTACATGGTCATTGTTTACTTTGCGAAAAAACTTTTTCCTAAGTGAAAAATACAACATTAACAATTATCGCATCACATTCATAAATATGTCACGATGACCGAAATGTAGATCAAGCAAGCACGATGTACGTTGTTTTCCTAAACGCCGCGCATAGTCTACACGCTGTTAACCAAACCAACAAACTGAATTCTTGTGCAAGGCGGAACTGTTTGCTAGGTGTTCTTCTGCTCATTCCATGTTTTCCAATGCTGAGTTACATCTTGACTTGCGTTGCACGCCCCATTCCACCATTTCTCGTAGTTATCATGCCACTGGCTCCTATTCATGTAATCGCTCAAGTGTAGCAAAGTGCAAATTTGGCACCAGTGAACCACTAAGAATTCGTTACGCCTGATTTGTCTGTAGCGACGTTTGTATTGAAAGAATTCGTTGTAGAGAGAGTCGTTTGAATCGAGTAGATTCAGGTATTCGGCCAGATGACGAGGACTCTTGAAGTCATCGACGTGAATGTAGGACCCAGGAGGTGCAGCTGTTGCGTAGTCCTCACGACGAGCTCCCATTACTATGGGAATGACGTCATTGCTGATGCGAACAGAAACACAACGCTTCTTAGTGTGCTCACAGTCTGCAAAGAATTTGGCTTCCTGCACAGGCAGAATCTTGAACCCATTACAATACAACACAATAGTAAGTATTTACAAACATCTGTCGCGCCGGTGTCTAATGTACAGAACATTAGCCGATGGCGCACCAAAGCCAAGCCGCAATCAGGTCAACATCCAGAAGGTCAGTCCACTTTGATAGAGAGGCAGCCTGTGGTGGATAAGCAATTTGAAAAGTTGGCTGAGGTGGTCAGAAAAGGAGCTAAGGAGGTTTCAACCTTCCAACTCCCGACAACTAAAACACCGGTTTCACCTAAAACGAACATCACTAAATATCTGGTGTGTGTCATTAAGGGCGTTTCAGAAGTTAGATTAGACTAGATTAGGAGCTTGCATGACATGTTATATCTCAGAACCGCCTATGGAGTATAGTAGGTTCTCTATAGTATAAAGCCTATAGTATAAGCTCTATACTATAGATAATAGTAGGTTCTGAAGGCAGCATGCCTTCAGCGCATGAAGTGTCAGTCTATTTTGCATTACTTACGACAGTGCATTGACATGGAGCTTCTCAGTTATGTATCCGATGCAGTTGGAATTCTCAAAAGACAGGTAAAACTTGTACTTTTTCCTCAGCATTTGAAAGCATGGATTGCTGACTATCGTTGTATTAAAGTACCTTGGACATTTTAATTTACCGCATCTGCCATAGACGTCCACTTGGATGTGTCGGCTTAGCTCCCTCGCGTAATTAAGTCGGCCATTTTTGTCTCTGCAGTTGCTGACGAACAAGGCAGCCTTCTTTGAACGATCGACAGCGTAATTCCTCTCAGACCATATGTCGACAGAAACATCAGACACTGGGATCCAGGCACTCTGTAGTATTCTGATTGTAGAATCCGGTCGATAGGCGGCAGTCCAGTTGACCAATCCATTGAGTGATTTTGGTCTGAGTCGGTTGTGATAGGGCGATTCAAGATGTTGGGCGATCCAGATCTGTCGGCGTGGTTTCGGACTGAAAACCATCCGGTCGTGTTCGTCAAATTCTGAGATAATCAGGGCGTCTGCCGTCTTGTAAGAAGATGCGTTAGACGTGAAAAGACATTTGGTAACTGGACAATTCGCTTCTTCTAAATGTTTCCATCCATCTGTCCATTCCAAATGATTGAAATTTACATTGCCGACTCGAAGAATGGTTTTCCATTTCGCTGACTTTTCTGTGCTCTTCATAAAACTCCGAACGTAGCGCAAATCATTGAAAGGCGTGCTTTTGAAACCACCAATTATGGGCCAAATAATTTCCATGATCTCATCCGGCTTATAATTCTGTTGCCTTCTGTTTTCTCCGTTGAGGTGTATTGTAGAGCGGAGCAACTGAATTCCGTCGAAGGGACAGCAAAGAATTAGAAGGAAAGAAGCCACTATTCCAAGAAGACCAAGACCCTTACATAACACTATCAGTTTCATGACGATGTGTCTGCTGGATATTAAACGAAAACAACTGAAAGCGAAGCAGATGTGATTGTTTTCTAAATCTCTGACAACAGATGTAGGCCCAGGCTTATGGTTGGCGCACGCAATAGGAATGTTGCTGCGTCCATGATCGATCGAAAAAACAAGTAGACATGTCTTGTCACACATTTTTATATGCATGTATTTTTATATGTATTTATTATTTATATGTTATGAAACTGATAGAACTTATGCAGATATACTGCATTTAGTTATATTCCAACAATTTCTGCTTCAGCTTCTCTTGTCAAAGACTGCGCCTCTGTTATTGCTCCTATTATCGTCAAAACAATCATCCCTTCACTCTCTATTGATTATTTTCACCAGGTTATTAAACGGGAGTATCTTCTCATTCTATAGACAGTTTGAAGGCTGAATTAGGCCTACATGAGCTACGTTTTAATATAAGTTATTTAATATATAATTTAGAAATTCCTAAATGCGAAAACATGGAAAAATACCATGTCGGTCAAATCGGGCCTAATCGCGACCCGGCACCAGCGAAAACATGGGTCGCGATTAGGCGCGATTTGACCGACATGGTATTTTTCCATATTTTCGCAGGTCCCGGGTCGCGATTAGGCCCGATTTGACCGACATGGTATTTTTCCATGTTTTCGCAGGTCCCGGGTCGCGATTAGGCCCGATTTGACCGACATGGTATTTTTCCATGTTTTCGCAGGTCCCGGGTCGCGATTAGGCCCGATTTGACCGACATGGTATTTTTCCATGTTTTATTCTGTCTCAGTTTGATAAAAATGCATTCAAAGGTATTGTTCTAGGTATAGTCCAATCAGCTTCAATAACTTCAAAAGAAATATCACTTCTGATTTAAAATGCCAACACTCCACTCTCACCACCATCTCTACATTCCTGAAGAAACTTATAACCTGAAACCGAAACTGCTCAAGCCACGGAAGGATCTAGGCAAGTTTCAGTTAATCCCTATACAGTTACAATACAGGATGGAGCTTGTTGGAAAAGAGAAGCGAGGCTAAAGCGTGAAATTGAAAACAACAGAGAAAATATATGGCACGAACATATGGTGAAAAGAAAGTCGAGAGAAAGATAAAACATGGAATGCAAAGGAAAAGAAGGAAAGGAGATTGGTTGAATATGGATAGGCAGAAAGGAGAATACTTATTTTCATGCCGACATCAATCAACACTAGAACACTCAAGGTGAGTCAATCACAAGAATACCGAGGCTCAATAGAAGTCATTAATGAACAAAGATACGGAGACTGGCTATAATGTAGTCTCTCATAAACAATTAACCTAGTTCTTAAGGATAGAGTTCATTCGGTCGCTATAGAAAAAGTTTTTTCTATCGGAGGTCAGTAGATGGACCCGTTTTATATGTTCGTATTCTGGAGCTTTTCTTATGGTTCTTGCTGGAGAATTAGCTGAACTTTTATCGAGTCTTTTGTCCTTCGCGGATTCGCAAAACCAATGAGGAATAAACGACTATAGCAATGCCTCACAATGTCACGCATTTTAATGGACAGAAGGAACGGCAGAGTAGACGAGAGGAAAGAAGTACGAGACAACCATATAGGACATTAGCGCACGGAGCAGCGCAGAATAAAAAGGAGAGGAGATGATAGGAGAGGTAGGACGCAACAAGAGATGACAGGACAGAGAAGGTAGAAGGCAGAGTGGAGGGGATAATAAAGAACTCGGTTCTCATTGGACGCTTGTGCATTAGATCATGGAGAAATCGCCCTAATACAATGGCCTGGCTGGTGTTTGATCAGGCAACGCCCGATACAGAGACGGCCAGAGGTGATTCGATCGGCCAAGGACAAGGAGACAGACAGACAGACAGACAGACAGACAGACAGACATACAGACAGACAGACAGACAGACAGACAGACAGACAGACAGACAGACAGACAGAGCGAAGGACGGACACACAAGCACAATGGCCGAGCGAATGATCAGACAATGAGATTTTTAGAAACTCATATCGCCGGACTAAGTGACGAATTTGCGGTGGGAAGGAAAGAAGGACTAAGGAAAATGGGAAGGACGGAGCTGGGAGGGAAAGGAATGCAGATATAAACAGCGCGAAAAAGAACGAGTGGAAGCATGAAGAGAATACGCAAAGAAGATAAATGTACACAGTTTTCTGCAGCGACCGTATGGCCTCTACTCTGCTCATTTTTCAATGAATTAATCGGGTGAGATCCTTCACCACAGCGGCCCATATGAAGAGACTATGTAAAGAAGATGAAGAGAATATGTAAAGAAGATGAAGAGGATATGTAAAGAAGATGAAGAGGATATGTAAAGAAGATGAAGAGGATTTGTAAAGAAGATGAAGAGGATATGTAAAGAAGATGAAGAGGATTTGTAAAGAAGATGAAGAGGATATGTAAAGAAGATGAAGAGGATATGTAAAGAAGATGAAGAGGATTTGTAAAGAAGATGAAGAGGATATGTAAAGAAGATGAAGAGGATATGTAAAGAAGATGAAGAGAATACGTAAAGAAGATGAAACGGAATGGAAACAAAAATAACTGGAGGGATAGATAGAAAGAGGAACTGAACTTGTTGGCAAATGGTTTGAAAACAATGAGATATGGTGATTGTAAGGATGGAAAAGAGGAGCGAGGCTAAAGCGTGAAATTGAAAACAACAGAGAAAATATATGGCACGAACATATGTTGAAAAGAAAGTCGTGAGAAAGGTAAAACATGGAATGCAAAGGAAAACAAGGAAAAGAAGGAAAGGAGATTGGTTGAATATGGATAGGCAGAAAGGAGAATTATGCTTAACGATACTGGCTAGGCAGACAGACAGACAGACAGGCAGGCAGGCAGGCGGCAGGCAGGCAGGCAGGCAGAAACCCAGACAGGCAGGCAGGCGGCAGGCAAGCAGAAAGGCAGGCAGACAGACACGCAGACAGACAGAGAAGTAGGCAGGCAGGCAGGCAGACAGACAGACTGTGGACTGTGGTCCAGCTGTGATGGTACAGATTCTTTTAAGCCTGTAAAGCCAGTTTATGCGTTGATATCTGCGTGTAAACAAACGTCGACGTGCATAGCATTGTGCTTGGTTAATTTGGTTGGGCTTTGGGGTGAAACATGACCTGGGATTTGATACACTTTTTTTATTCCAAGCTGAAGCCCTTCCATATCAGGCAATCAGATACAGAGTGTCCTTATCCATGCCAAGACCATCCCATCCCCAAAGATCCTGGCCATCCCATATTCACGTTGCCACTAATTCAATCTTATTCTGAGCTCGGCGTCTTGGCAACAGTAACCAAGGGATTGGTATAATGGAGATGCCAGAGGGAATTAATCGTCCGATTATATCAGCCGTCACAAACTCTTCTCGGTAGTAATGTTATTCCTGGTTGTTACCGAATATTTTTAAACTCATGGCTATAAGTAAGTAAGCAATCACGTCTGACGCTGCTTTTCCAAGCAAGGAAAGTACTCAACTTTTCAATTGATGATATTCTGCTCGAAAAGGCCACACTTTTCAGCATTAAAACAATGGGCAACAGACTGGCGAAGGGTGAATTACATTTACGTTTACGTTTACTTGACGTTAAAGCAGACTGTTTGCACATTCGTTGTAGCCTATGAATCCCGTGATACTGACCTTAATAAATTTTGCCACAGAAATCATCTATGACCCCTTCAGTTGTGCACGTAATCCCTAATTCTGACTTACTTGAGCTCCTCGCTCCATTGTCCACTGGTAACTCTGTTGCTCTTGACATCACTGCACTAACAGTTGATGCACTATGCACTCAGGGTGGATGGTGCCGCAACTGCGTAGGTGCTTACGTTAGGTTACTGTGTGACATTTGATTATTACAAACTATAACTACTTCCTCATATTTTGTATTTACTGAAGAAACCAACCGCTGAAATGTATGAAATGAAGTGATGCTGAGATGAAATGTAAATCTAGAACAAGTGTAGTTCTGGATCTACTGTAGGACAGGTGTTATTGAAAAAAACAAAATACCCATTAATTGGGAGGAAATTTTAGCAAGTGAATTACAACAAAATTAACTTAGTTATGTAATTTCCTAGCTGAGACTTGAATTGAGCAGTCCGTTAAGCTAGCTCTGAGACAGTCTTGGGTATGAAGTGCTAACAACATAATTTTTCTTAACCTCGGCATATTCTTAACCTCTCCCTTGCCGCCTGATCTTTCCAGTGACAGTGTATGGACAATGTACTCATTATAGCTGAGTTGGCTTGGAGGGGCAGTTGGAGCTGAAATCTCGATAAAAATTTCCGCCGTGGTGGGGATTTAACAAAATTAACTGCAAATGAGATCCAGGTCAATGCAAATGATGGAGGGGTCACGACTGAGTTAAATAACTGAGAATCAATGGAGGCGGTCCGGGTTTCATTAGTGCAAAAACGCCCACTCCACCAGTGATCTAGGTGATCCAGCTCATGGCCAGTGCTTATAATGTGTAGAGGTTAAGTTGCATGAAGGAAGATGAAGGACAAGAAGAAGAGGAAAAAGAGGAGGAGGAAGAAGAAGGAGAGGAGGAGGAGAAAGTAGAGAAGGAGAAAGAGGAAGAAGCAGCAGCAGGTTGTGCACTCAAAATCTAAGATATCCTTCCGATGTCGAAGACCTAATGACAGATCATTTTGACCGAAACCTAATTGAGAATAAGAACGCTATAGACGGAAATGGCGCATTACGTTTCATCATGGCGAAGGAAGGACGTTGCAGGACGGTGTGACCGGGAGATTAAGACGAGTTCAGTAACCGAATTTAGGTTCGTTTCAAACAGTGCAAGGAAGAACGATGTAGTAAAACAGAACGCCGTGCAGTAAGTAGGCTCCTACAAGCCTGTTCTTTACCAGACCACGGACGATTCCCTGAATAAACTGATTAGATTCAATAAGAGCTGTAGGCCTATGAGGGCTTCCAAGGCATCGCATCACAATGCAGGCCTATGAGGGAAAGCGGGTTATGTATAATAAGAGCAAAATCTTCATAAATGTAAATGTACACGTTTTTCTATAGCGAACGTATAGCCTCGACTCTGCTCATTTCGAGTGAGATCCTTCATCACCGCTGCCCATTTAAGGTGCCCGTGCACGGACGATGATAGACGTAGATGTTGCTTAGAATTATTATCTGCAAAGAACGCCAGAACGATATATATATATGATATATGTGGATCATATTATATATATATAGTATATATATATATATATATATATATATATGGATAATTCGTTCAGTTCGTACAAAGACGACGTCAGTGTAAGCTACGAATGATCTACATTCCTACCTCCATTCCAATAAGCATCCATATATATATATATATATATATATATATATATATATATATATATATATATATATATATATATATATATATATATATATATATATATATATATATATATATATATATATATATATATATATATATATATATATATATATATATATATATATATATATATGTAGATCATTCGTAGCTTACACTGACGTCGTCTTTGTACGAACTGAACGAATTATTCCATCTGTCTATCGGGCGATGTTGAACCTGCGCCGATTAAGCCAATTTCTACGAACTTAGATCCATTGAACGCAGACACAAATGTATATCTCTTAAAATACACTGAAGAAAACTTAAATCCCAAGATCGCAAATATACTATACGTTCTGTTATACAACTACTGGTTCAAATATGAGCTTAATGTCCACCAATGTAAATACCAATATAAATAGTAGCTTAATTGCAGCTTAAAACCAATATAAATAGTAGGCCCTACAACACAGTATACCAATGGTTCAGTATAGCATAATGTGACGCAGTGCAATACAGTTGTCCAGTACTGCAGCATACCACACGGAGCAGACAATTAGGCGAATAAGCTGTAACTTTGAACAATGCAAAAGGCTCCGTGTTGAGTATATAGTTGTATACGACATGTAGGCCACCAGTCAGTCAGTCAGTCAGTCAGTCAGTCAGTCAGTCAGTCAGTCAGTCAGTCAGTCAGTCAGTCAGTCAGTCAGTCAGTCAGTCAGTCAGTCAGTCAGTCAGTCAGTCAGTCAGTCAGTCAGTCAGTCTGTCTGTCTGTCTGTCCGTCTGCATATGCATATGACCATAAGATTTAGGACTGCTTTCTGTCTGTACAAAGACTCAGAGTCGCTGCTTCGAGTGTCAACTAGCTTTCGGGCTTTGCTTGAATCTGTATGAATGCATCTTAGTCGGCGTTCGAGTATCTATCGGTGAAGCCAAGCAAAGGCGACGCAGAAGAAGCCAATTCCTGGGTATGTGGCGTTTTGGCAGTTTACAGATTTACTTAGAACACAAACTACTACTTAAAATCAACGCTAAGACTAAATTTGAATCTCAGGCTAGCATGGTCCGTGCACGGGGATGGTTAATGGCGTGGCACCCATTCAAAAGTGCAGCGATGGTGAAGGATTTCACCCGATCAATTCATTGCCGCTTGCAATTCTCTGGGACGAATCGCAAAAGCTTAAAGAAGAAATAACAGCTTCTCTGTAACATAGTAACACATAGATACATACATACATGAATGCATACATACATACATCCATACATACATACATCCATACATACATACACAATATTACACATACATACATACATACATGAATACATACGTATATATACATACATGCATATGTACCTGCATAACCGCAAGTACACGCATACAAACATACATACATAGATAGATACATACATACGTACACACATGCACACATATTTAATTTACATACATGCATGGGAATCCCAAAGCTAGTGTTTCTTCGTCAATCTAAGATTGACGCAAAAACACTAGCGTTGGGATTCCCTAACAGGAATATTGCAGCTCGTTCTACGTGACCTGGATGTCTTATTGGGCTGTGAATTATAATCAGTGGCTTACCAGGACAATTCGCTTTTGCAGAATCAGCTTCTATCAGTTGCATCATACGGCGGAACCTCTTGCGGAATGCAGCTGTGGCCCTAATTCATTCATTCATACTCACGCGGAATGAATACACAACGATATTTTAGCAGGAATGACAACGTTTAGAATACGTCAGTTCCAGTTGGTCTTCAACTGTGCCGGCCAAATAATGGCCAAAGAGCAAAAATACTCAGAAAGCCTCACAATATCTCATAACATATGCGAGAAATGCTGCTCCGGCTTCCTATGGGGAACGGATTCGATTCAAGATCCCTCTGTTTGGACGATTCGCAATGGCAAGCAGTTCACCAGCATGCATCAAAGAGCCTTGTCTTCCGGTTATGAGTTAGCCTGGTCGCCAATCGCTACGCTTTCCTGCCCGTGGAGATTTAGATGTTCCTCGCTTCCGCACATCATTGCGAGCTCATCGGACTTTCACGTGCATCGGACCCTCTTTGAACAATCTCCCTTTAGATATACGTACTGTTTAAATTGATAAGCTCAACACACATTTCCTGTTTACTTTTAGACAAATCAATTAAAATCTTCTGCGCATGACAGCGGCCACATCGGTCGTTGGCTGTCTTTATGTCAAAATGACGGATTCTGTTGTCTAAACGTAAAATTGTTTGGTAAATCTGGAACTTTGGACTGTTAATGATGTCGAGCCTGCGCGTCGTAATTATTTTTCGTCTTCAACGTGGATTTACTGCGTTTTGGACGGTTTTTATTGCATGTTATCGTGACCTTCTCTGACTGGAAAGGTACACTTACAGATGGGGACAGAATTTCAGCTGGATAGTCAAGCCTCACTCCTGCTGAACTACGTCTACAGTCTACGTATCCTATCCTGATTCCCCTTCTTCCTCTTATCCATCTTTCCACTCCAATCCCAAACATCACCCACCGTAGCTGCCACGCTGTCTCTGCCTAACTTTTGGATCTTGACCTGGAACCGAACCCCTTTACCTGTCGATTTTGTTTTCACTGAGCGCCTGTGAATAAGCTGGCCCCCGTGACGTGGCTTTCTTTGGGCGCTGTAGAAATCTCGGGATTATGATTACGATTACGCCGGAAAATCATGAATTCGGTGGAAGAAGGACCGGCCGTCTATCACGGAATGGCTCAACTACCTACGGGCCGGCAAATCTATGGGATATCTGGACGCTGCGTCGTCTTCCATCGACGAGGGCTGCTGGACGGTGAGACAACAGTGAGCCTAGGGCGGCGGATCACATTGCCCATCGTCGTTCCTCATCCTAGAGTCTATGTGTTTCAGGAACTCTGAACATGCTGTCATCTTTCAAGTCTAGTTGGGAATCTGTAGGTGGGGCTCTGTGTGTGTGTGTGCCAGCTTGCTGCTGGTGACTCATCTAATCATCTATGTAGTTACATATAGCATTCATCCGTTAGCAGTGTTTCCTAACGAAAGAACGTTCTGTTCTTAACGATATTTAACAACGTTAAGGCTAGCCAGATAGCAAATCTGCTTAGTTTCTCTTGAAGCGGCGCTATACAAATTTCTCATTACGAATACAGTTAAATCGAACTTGTTTAAAAATTAGTTAGACAGTCATGCAAGCAGCGCTTTCGGGAGGTGCTTGAGGGCGCTATAGTAATTTTTAACATATGTGCATACATACATACACAATCATCACGTGTGGCTTGTATACATACATACATACATACATACATACATACATACATACATGCATACATACATACATGCATGCATGCATACATACATACATACATACATACATACATACATACATACATACATACATACATACATACATACATACATACATACATACATAATACATACATACATCCATACATACATACACACATGATTCTATATTAGTGGCAACGCCCAGTTCTGTATCATGGAACTGAGTGCAGTGCAATACAATAAATTTGGATGGGGTTCAATGGAGAAGGCGTTTTTATTCCCAGTCAGTCCTCCTTAAGCCGCATTAAAGCAACATCTTTCGAAAGCATCGAGGCATATTATTGGAATTCGTCTTTGGGTACCAGTAGTCTTTTTGCTGCACTGCAGACCACTATGAGCCATATCTATATATATATATACATATATATATACATATATATATACATATATATACATATATATATTAATGAAGTACGGAGCTCTTGAAGTCGTATGCAAAATGGTTTATTATTTTGTCTTGTTCTCTTGACATTGGCTCTGTAGTTCGTGTATATATGGCTGCGTATTATGCCACGGGAGCGAGTTATGTCGTTACAATGATCCATCCATCACTCCATTTATCCATTCATTCATTCATACATCCATTTATTCATTTGTTTATTTGATCTATCCATCCAACCATCCATTCGTGTATTCTTTCATATCGCAATTCTTTCTGCCGCCTTCTGTCTTCCTGTCTCTGGACCTGTTTTTTCTTTCCTTCCTTTCCATGTCTGTCTGTGCGGCTGAGTGTAGTTCTGTATGTCTACCTTTGTGTTCATGCATCTTCCTTTATTTGTTTGCTGTATAATGCATTTAATTTTCCACGCCTATGATTCCTCGCTCAGCCGATGGACATGTGGCGTGTCAACAAATGCATTACTTACTTACTTATCGTGGTTCATTTAATTTTTCATTCTTTGCTGATTTCTTCTTTCTATCCTCAATGTCTGAATCGTCGTTCTGTTTCCTGTCATCTTGCTTCTTTCCTCTTCTTCCACTTCTCTTCTCTCCTTTTCTCCTTCATTCATACACCTTCTGCTTTTCCATCCTACGCTGGTTCTTCGGACTCCTTTTACTGGCTCTATTTCCTTAATTCATCGCTCTCATTATCATTTCTGTTTCCTTCCACTTCCTTCTGCTGTTCTTATCGCTTATCCAGCGTCTTTTCTTTCTTCCTGTCTTAGCCTTCCTGCTTCCCTTCTCAGTCATCCTTCTTCTCCAGGCGCACTGTTACTCCAGACGTCGCTCTACTTTGCAAGGCTTCCGTGATGTCTGACTGCCATCGAACTAAAGACGCTGAGGCTACGACAAGTCTGTCCACTGGGCCTGAATTATGGATGCTGGACGAGGCCTGGCCTGCACTACACGAACCGAATCTCTCCTTAGAGGCGGCAACGTTGCTGCATCTGGCGTCGACGGCACATTTGGTGTTAGGCTCAACGATACACTCCTGTGTAACAGCTGGAAGAAAGGACAAACTGCACTGGATGGAGCGATGGCTAAGGGATCTTTCCCTTCGTTTCCAGAGGCTTTTCTCTATAAACTATTAAAATGATGTATGTTATTAGCATGCAATAATTCGGCCGTTATGTTTGGAGATATATTTTGTCTGGGAACACTCCACATCAAGTGTGGCTTGTATGTTGAAAGGACAGGTTTCATTCGCAGTCGCAGATAGTGTCTGGTTGTTGCTAGTCACAGGAGTTCTATAGTGGGTTCTAACATCTGAAAGTTCCGACAACCAGACATGACCCATATTAGTTTCTGACTTGAGAAGGCTCTTCTTTAAGACGGGGCTCGGTTTACGAGGGTAGATTTGACGCCAGCAGATTTGAGGAGCAATTTGCCCGCCAAGTGCTCTCTCCAAAGTGACGCCTGCCAGGAGTAGACTCTATAGTGCGGCCATAGGATGCGGGTACAGATTTCAAATGCACCGAACTCTGCAGAAACATCTGCTCTTAGCTAAATGCATTTGTCTGATTATAGACAACAGGGCCACATTATTTAGAAGTAAGTAAGTAATGCATTTGTTGACACGCCATATGTCCAACTGGAGACCACAGTTCTTTTAGTTCCAGACCCGGTGACCGAGAGCTTATCTTCTGACACAAATTATGAATGTTCTATCGTTCGCATTGTTTACGAAAACTGGGTAAGTCCTCTTCACGCAAATGTTTAGCGACATCGATTCTTGCCTTGGGAAAAATTCTAGCGCTACATAAATCAAAAATCTTATAATTTTCATGGTTAAGATTTCAAATGTATATATAACAACTTCGCCATTGCATATTAATTGCCATTAATTGGTGGTCCTAATTAAGGGGGACTATGGTCCCTTCTGGGTCTACAGCTTGTTCCCGATAAACTGACAATGTTCATGTTAAACTTGTATTTTGCTTGTTGTCAATTTCTTTTTGAGATCAATAAACGAATAATATATACTTACACACATACATACATTACGTACATTCATAGTTTTCATAGTTAAGATTTAAAATGTATATAAATTATAACAGCAATAGGGCGCCATTGGTATTGCATATTAATTGGTGGCCCTAATTGAGCGGGACAATAGTCCCTTCTGGGTCTAACAATTGTACCCGATAAACTGACAATATTTCCTGTTAAACTTGGATATTGGTTTTTGTCAATTTCCTTTTGGGATCAATAAACGAATAAACAATGAAACCTTAACCACAGTAGTGTCGTCTGTTACGAGACCTTTTCTATGCACCGCTCCAGCCGCCGCGGCCTCCCACTGACCTGATATCGTCCGACAGACCAACGAAGCCACCGGGCAACGGCGCGGAAAGGAGCCGTTAATGCGATTCAGTGGCGGCTGGTGGAGGCAGAGATACAGAGGGAAGCGTCGAAGGATGTGATGGGTGAAATTAGTTTGGATCATCGGCGGGCGACATACGGTCACTTACTTTGGGCGAAGAGAGATCTGGACAGACAACAAAACTGAATGCACCATAGAGGTAGGTGTGTAATCGTTGAGTGCCTCCGGAAGGCGCTATATAAATCCACAGTTATATTACATTACAAAACACGACCACTTGTATTCAGCTGATCACAGTTTCTATAGGCTATGTATCGTGTTGTAGCTGGGCGCTTCTATAGCGCAGTCTTAGGCTTCGATTCATTTAAGTCATCGGGTTTAGATGATGGTTAGTTAGTAGATCAACTTCATTATTTCTTTAAATGAAAGCCAGTGGCTTATATCTGTGGTTGACTGTATCTCAGTCTGCATAGGGTTAAAAGCGCCTTTTAAAACCTTTCATATGTGCTGGAACATGAAACATAGAACATGAAACATGGAACATGAAACATGGAACATGAAACATGAACGTATCTGAAAGGACGCCTCTTAAGATAAGCTGAGTGCCTGGAACGAACTATGTCCGTTTTGTCCGTTCTCTGATGTCAAGTACAGTAGTGCTAGTCTTTTCCACCTTATTCAACCGACCGTGGCCTGCCTTGTAAGTGCTCGAATGGACCTCAGTTATTATCTGTATGACCAGCGTTTTCAATGCGAAGGGACCAATAACTGGTGCCTCATGTATCCGAAATAGCTTCCATATTCTATCAGCCTGAAATCAGAACAGATTAGATTAGATTAGACGGAACTCAAGTGTTTTGATTTGCGTTGAATTGCATCGAATTCGAATGGATTGCAATAGTCATGATTAATTCGTTGAGGTTAAACGTGTCGAACTATTCTGAAGATCATTATTCATCGTCATCGTTGTTGTTATTGTTATCATCATCGTGATCATCACCGTAATCATCGTCATCATCGTCGTCGTCATCATTATTGTCTTATCATCAGCGTCGCTTGCATAATTTCAGGATGATCTTCACCGTGGTCGTGTGAATCGATATCGTTGGATGGGTGAATGACTGGGGTGGGTGACTGGCTGGGCTGGGCTGGTGGGTGACTGGCTGGGGTGGATGACTGGCTGGGGGTGGGTGATTGTGGCGTTGACTGATGCCTGGATCTTAGGCGCAGTCGCTTCTTTTGTGCCAAGCGACGAATCTCACTTCCTCAGCGAAAGCCGTCTAGCTGTCATTCTAGGCCAAAGACGGACGATGACGTCTAAGATGATAAGAAATTGACTAAGCGGCGAATCTGAGCTCTGGCCACAATAATCTGGGCTTATTTCGCTGGCAGGTGCGTCAAATAGCGTCTACGACCGCACCAGCGCGATATCGCGGTTGCCCATTGAAACCCGGTGACAGGTGGACTGTGCTCTGGGTTAGGTTGAGCGGATGTCAGTCAGATTACTTTGAATGTCCTCGCCGTCAATAGAATGATGGCAGAAGCGAGACTCAAAATGAAGGCAACAGTCTTGGATTTGCAGGCCGTTGGAGGCCAAGAGTCATTCCCCAGCTATGGTACAAAGTCAGGCTGGGTGTAGCCCTAGCCAACCTCCGAGCAAAATGTAAATGTGCATGTGTTTGATAGCGACCGCAAGACCTCGACCCTGCTCATTTTTCACTGAATTTATCTGGTGAGATCCTTCACCACCGCTGCCCGTTTGACAGGGCGCCACGCCATTCAAGGTCCCCGTCCACGGGCCGTACAATGTTCAATCCCATTAATTTTTTAAGTGTTCACATTCTATGGTGAAAAATACGTTGCCATGATGTAAGCGGTTGATGCGAAACTACCACAACAGTTGTATCGGGTTTGTGTGGATGAGCTTAGCATACCTTGCAACCCATTCCTGCTGCAATCCATGTCTCATAAATCATATACAGTGTACCTAAAAGCCTACTGCAATGACAAGGTGCAGTCTTAGCTTGGCTGCACCGTTTAGTTTGTCGGGCGGGTTGGCGATGTTCAACCTACCGATCAATATAATGTCAACCCTAGCTAGCAGTCTCGACCTTAAATTGCGTGGCCCCCATTCAAACGGGCAGGGGCGTGAAGGATCTCACCCTATCAATTCATTGAAATGGTTAATTCACTCAGCAGGGTGAGGATCGCTGTAGAGAAACGGGTATGTTTAAATGAATGCATTGAACAGCTCAAGTCGGGGTAGAACTTGATTTTAACCTAATTTGCACACATCAGTCCTCTTGATTATTCCAATCTTGTTCTCTGGGGAGTGAAAATATAGCAGTACAGCCTAAATTACAGGGTATAGTTGAGAGATGCAGCTTCTCAATATTATAGGAAATTTCTGACTGCTGCTCAAGAAGGCTTGTGTTATGTTCGTGGCTCTTCCCTCCAGGAAGCTAACCTTTATTTAACATGCTGCAAATTTCGAAGAACTTATGTTATCCGTGGTCTTGTGCACAGCTGACTAATATCCCTGGGCCCAAAATGGATGGATTATAGACTTGCATACACATGACTGCATATGAATTCAGTGTTGCTTGCATGGTCACGTGGGTTTTAAGCTTATTACTGGGGCCCTATATTCGGACATTTTGAAAGGAGAGAGGCAGAGACAGATAGGCCAAAGAGAAAAGGCGATAAGTGAGCAGGGTAGGGGAAATAGAGGAGATGTTTCCTCAGTGTAGCGCATGGGAAAGATAAGGATCAGGTGATAAATAGGGTTCAGAAAAGGAGAATTTGGTTCAGTGATAATGACGGAATCCGCCCAGCGTTAAACATAGTAACCACTCGACGTTAGAATAACTTTATTCAATTGTTTTGTTTCTTTCAGACGAAATATCTATCGTCGGGCATGAATAATTGTACGGAAAGGATCGATAGCTACAACGAGACATTTGTCCCTTTTCTTTTTCCGCCCCTCCTCTGGCCCAACAGCAATTCTTCCGGAGGTCGGCGAGATCAAAGGGATGGCCATAGCTCGTTGGGTGGTCTTGACGCTGTCGCCATCTTGGCTCTGGTTATACTCAACATGGCGGTTGTTGCGGGCAACGCTCTTGTCATTATGGCTGTCTTTGCGCACACGAAACTTCGCCGAATGATGACAAATAGGTTTATAGTATCCCTGGCCGTCGCTGATCTCATGGTCGGTGTCATTGTGCTTCCCTTCTCAAGCGTCAACGAAGTAAGTCGTTTGCTTTTCAACCTAAAATCACAATTGGAATTACCAGTGCTTTTTTCAGAAAAAAAGGTTCCGGAACTGAACAATTATAGAATTTTGTGCTAAAATTCCATTATCTTTGTCAATCACTAAACACTGAAAACAGTATAAAGTTGTAAACACTGAAATTGAATTAAAACACAGTCACATTATATTAGATAACTATAATAACTTAGTGACACAATTCTTTTATTAATAATTAAATTTTTTATTAGCCGAGAAAAGGTGCCGGAGCGCCGTTACGGAGCGTTCCGTCTGAAAAAGTACTGGCAATTATTGAGTGCCTGTATTAGATCAATCAGTTACACTGCTAAGAGACTGCATAGATGTTATATTATTCCTAAAATAAACCATAGTCGTTGTGTTAATGCGAAAAATCGATTATACATAGGACGATATATCGTAGTTGTTTCGTGGTATCTAATAGAACAGAAAGAATAGGTTTAATTCAGCGTTTTACCTAGTACAGCTGAAATAGACAAGAAATTTCTTCAGAAAGCTGAGAACTATCTTGAAAATAACTTAAAACTAGTGTTCTTTTAGGTGCATTAAGTATTTATATGCAGCTTGTCATTTTTCTAGCGCATCTTTAAAACATTTAACAGGCGCTAAAACATGGACAATAAGCTGACACTTTGTAGACTGTATATTTTGCCTGTGCTGTTCTGCGGCTGCCATAAATGGATAGCCACGAAGGCCCTCAGTAAGTAACTAGAGAGCTGCGATGTGAGGCCTCAGGAAAATCCTGCGCATCTCCCATGCGGACCATGTGAGCAGTTGGAAGAAGAGAAAACGCCTTGAGGGATTTGCAGCCGCCTTCCGTTGCTAACTGAAAAGGCACCGCATTGAACAAAGACATGAATGACCGTGAATACACGTGACATGCACTCTATCACGAGACTCAGATGCAGCAGCCTGAAGCTGCCGGGCAATATCTCTCTAAGGATTCATTTTTCTCTCGACGAAGACCAAGACTATCTGGCAGTTCTTAGAAAGTGCGACTTTATGTAGACTGAAACTATGTTCTTTGAGCTATTTGGTGGAACAAATAAGAATTTTCAGTGAAATGCTACTACAGAAGGACGTTCAAATGCACGAGAAAGTGCATTTGGGTCTGCGGAGTATGAAAGTTCAAGCCTTGCTTGAGACATTTATTATGTAGGGACCTTGAGCAAGAACTTCACTCACAACTGCTCCGCGCCATCGATTAATGCTTAGTCAGTCGAAAGTGGCGCTTAATAAATGCAGAAATAACAATACATGTTACTTCTCCTATCTCTTAGACTGTATTGAAATAACGTAAGTACTACTTACAATCTCTTATACAAAGTAACGTGGCCTATATCTACACGAAAACGAATGTTGCTCTTCTTTTCGATTTCTATTAGGTTCCTTCTTTGAAGAAATTTCACTTGCAACTCAATAATGTACAGTTCCTCCGACCTACAATTCACTGCAATTACATCAACGTTCATCTCATTAAGGCCTATCTTCAACTCGACTAAACAGACAGAACATATATAATATATATATTATATGACTCAAGCCTGTACATCTTAATCTTCTCTGAACAAGTTTAGTTGTTGTTGATGATGTTGATGATGATGATGATGATGATGATGATGACGATGATGATGAGTTCTCTGCCCGAAGGCAAGTCCATTGGCTTTATGCCACCCGGGGATGAGATGAATAAGGTGGTTTCCCGTTGCCTTCCTCACAGACAATTGTGGGTGAGCAACGTGTCCAAGGTCGCTACGCAGTGGCTCGAGGCAGATTCAAATCCGCGACCCTCCTTACCACTACACCACTGCGTCCCACTACGTATGTTTATGCTTCTAGAAATAGCGCTTACTATGATCTTATAAATTAGTACGAATTAATTAGAGTTTGTATAAAAGGAAAGTATGTTGTAATTACATGTAATGAGCTATATGAAAATAATTAAAGTCTGGATTAGATAGATAAAATGAAGTTGTATTCGTCGCAAAAGAATCGATGGTGTTTTCGTGAACCGCGATTGAACATGGCCCAATGACTGAGAATTGCGCTATAAAATCTATTTGTGACGGCATTAGACGCAATAAAATTTGTCCGCTTTAGCCAAAAGCTCGTCAATCTCTTGCTGTTGTCACTTATCTACAGTCATAAAGTTCTTTTTGCGCAAAATCTCTGCGTTTTATCTGTTGTTTATGCACCAGCTTAGAAATCTAATCCAGTCTAGAACACAACTGAACAGCAAGATACAGACTACGATTCGACGGAAGATTGGACAAGACATGACTGAAAAATAGGCAAATAAACTACGAGGATATTAAATTTTATTTATATCAAATGTTACTGAATAATATTCAAAATAGATAACTGAAGAAATATGACATGTAGTGGATTGAAAGTACACTACAGTTACGGAGTAGTTTTGGTAGAAAGACCACCACCGTGTGAATCATCCTCCATTTTCACTCGTAAATAATATCTCCTTTCTCAATCCTGACTGAAAACCAAACCACGGCCACAGTTGTCATCATGATCGCTTTCCCCGTAGTACCCCCTTACCCTAACCATAACCCATAGCACCGCGATGTTTCCCTCTGCATGAGCCCCGGACTCTGACTTGACACTGACCAAACATGACTTCATATAGCGCCGCCAGTGAATAAGCAGCTTTTATGAGACGCTGATAAATTGTGGAGAATTACATAATGGAAGTACTCGGTAATACTAGTAATGTTGACGATGACTGTAAATATGTTGATCTAAATAGTCGATGTTTTGCAGTACAGCGCGTTTGGATGTTTGCGAGTTTGTGCTGTCGGTATTTCTAGAGCAATATATGCGAAGGTAGAAGACACGTAGTCTTGTTTTATTGCAATCCAGCTGTGAGCATAAATCAACGCAAGCACGATACTACCCAGCGGCACAGTCTAATCTAATCTAATGACTTCTATAGCGCCGTTATCATAATACCATAGGCATCAGTCGATGGTCACTTCTAGGCAAAATCGCAATCCAAAATCATGGTCCGTCGGAGAAGCCGGGTCGAACTCCGATAGGTCAGAGAAACCAGAAGCTAGGCTACAGTGAGTAAGCAAGTTGAAGCAGTTCAGTTTTAAGTTTCAATCTGAATGACATCACAGGACTGACAGAACGAATTGAACCTCTTCCCCTTATCTCATTTTCCCGGTTCAATTCCAAACACCATCCACCATAGCCGTCTGACTGTCTGTCTGCCTAACTCTTGGATCTAGATCTGGAACAGAACCCTTCTTGCCCATCGATTTTGTTTGACTGAGCGCCTGTTAATAAGCTGATTCCCGCAACTTAGCTTTCGTTGGGCGCTGTAGAAATCTCGAGCTTACGATTACGATTACGACTCCAGCTTCAACCATACTGAGTCATATCCCAGTAGTACAGTAGATATATGAATTAGTTCAACAAACCCAAAAGAGATTTAGGCCTAACTGTATCCTCTTTACTATTGCGGTACATATTTTGCGGCTGTGCGAAATATCTGAGAAATGTATGGCCCTTATGGGAAACAGTTGTAGAACTTCTTTTGCTTTGTTCATTGCGTGATGACTGAAGCCAAACAGATGTCCCGCTGCCCTGTGATCTTCGACTGAAATTGAGATGAATGATGTGTTGTCGTTCGTGTGCAGGTGTTAAGCTACTGGCCGTTTGGGAGCGAGTGGTGCAGCGTCTGGTTGGCCATCGACGTCTGGCTGTGTACGGCGTCCATCTTCAACCTATGTGCCATCAGCCTCGACCGATACTTGGCCATCAGTCGCCCCTTCGAATACCCCCGTCTTGTCTCACACCTCCGTGCCAAGATGCTCATCGTCGGCGTGTGGATTCTCTCCTTCATCATCTGCTTCCCACCCCTCATAGGGTGGAACGAACGGACTGCGGCACAACCCAATCCACGCCCCTGCAGCACCACAGTCGGCTATTGGCCGGCTGACGAGGACGAGGAGGAGGATTGGAGAAATGAAGGGGGTTTACTTCCGGGTTGCCATCTGACCTCTGATCCCGGATACATCGTTTACTCCGCGTGTGGATCGTTCTGGATTCCCATGATGGTCATGGTTGGATTCTACTGGAGAATCTACAAGACAGCATCTGCCGCCACAAAGGCTCTGAGACGAGGGTTCATCGAGCAGAAGAGGGCGGCCGGGGCAACAGGCGTCGGCGGCGGTGCAGGGGGTGCCAATGTCTCGGCCAGCAGCTCAGAGAATTCCATAACACTAAGGGTGCACAGAGGCGGAAGTCCCTCGAAGGCGATGACCCAGTTTCTCTCGCCGCCGATCAAGCGCCGCAGCTTCGACGACCGACTGCTTCCTGTTGGACCGTCATCCGACGGCAACCCCTCGCCCTCACTGGACGAGGCTGATACTTCTCGAACGCAGTGGGTCACCCGTAGCTCGGCAGCCCTGCCCCAGATCGTCGTGACGGCCTCGTCTCTCCAGGAGCTCGGTCCGAGCCCCGATTCGCTGTCTGGATGGGGCGTCGATCACAGAACATCGTCAATCGACAGCGGTTGCCCCATCGAAGGGCGAAGGCGCAAGAACTCCCGCTTTACCCGTCTCATGCACCTCGTGCCCCAGCTGCGCTCCCTTAACAAAGAGAAAAAGGCCGCTAAGACCGTCGGGGTGATCGTGGGGCTCTTCATCGTCTGTTGGGCTCCGTTCTTCAGTGTCTACTTGGCCGAGGCATTCTGCCGATCTTGCACCCCCAATCTCCTCTTCAAGGTCTTCTTCTGGCTCGGCTACTGCAACTCAGCCGCTAATCCCGTCATATACGGACTGTGCTCTCGTGACTTCCGCTACGCCTTCAAGAAGCTGCTGCGGTGCAGGTGCGAGCGGAAGATGGCAGTGCGCATGACCGGAAGTCGCTTCATGCGCATCCTGCCGAGTGTCAGGGTGGAGATCATAACTGGAACAGCAGACAGCAACTCGTAGACAGCATCATCATTAGTACAGAGAACTAGGAGGCAAGAGGAGTGTAAACCCAACTTTTAAATCCATTTATAAAACTAGGATGCGCTCAAATTTCTCAAGGGAAAACTGGTATCTATGATTAAAAGTGAAAATGCATACTCTATTCCAGTGGTTCTCAAAGTGTGGTCCGCCGACCCTTGGGGTTCCCGAGACCATTTCGTGGTCAGCGAGGTTTAAACTATTTTCATAATAATATACAGTAGTTAGTTTTCATAAAAATATGTTATTCATGTTAACATGTAATGGGTATGTTATTGTTATTTTGTTATGAATAAATGCTCTGATTTCTCAGTTTTAATTTCCATTACGGTAAATATCGATAAGTATAACTCACATAAACAAAAGCTCTATGGAGTCCTCGAAAATTTTTAAGAGTGTAAGGGGGTCCTAAGACCAAAAAGTTTGAGAACCGCTGATTTATTCTAATCAAATGATATTGATTGCATGGTGATTGATTACCCAGCCAGCACACACAAGTGGGCCAATGTTAGCCGACATTGACTCAAACGTGAGTGGGCATAACCCCTTCTATTCTAGGCCAAGTCATGCAACCGACTCTAATGCAATAACTTCTAAGGCGTCATATTAAAACAAATCAAAATCTGTTCATCAGTCGTTTTGTATGCGCCATGTTGCTACCAAACATTAACGTAGCGCCTATGCGATGAAACACAATCTCCAGACATCCAAAGAATCTTTTAGAATTCGCCGGAATCGTCCTTGCTGATGTAGTGGATCCAGTAGAAGACATGGAACGCTGCGAATGCCGACGGGAAGAGTATGCGTGACAATCGGTCGATGCGACTGACGCTGTTGATGGGTTCGATTCGTGGCGACACGCTCGACTGCCCCGCGTAGGCTCCATCTCCAGCGAGGCAGATGAGCAGGTTACCCATAGCTCTGCCTATCCAGGATGTTCTGCGCTCGGCTGCATTCCTCGAACGATGAATTGCGATGCCCGACCTTAGTTCTGGTACAAGGGCTTTCCTGGCGGCATCGTCCTTCGTTAGGTGGTGGCGATGTCGAGCTGAACGCAGTCTCCTTGAGGATGGGAACATCGTCGACGATTCTCTGACCTCAGGATGTGGCTGGCGATAGGCCGTGACCTTGACCCCGCCGACGACGCCTGACCTCTTCGATCTGGGCCAAGTCAGATGGTCTTCCGTCTGCAAAGAAAACAAAAACATATAGATAAGCATCGAAATGACTGAATGCGCCAACTTAATCAGTTAAGCTTTTAGAGATGATCTCTTGAAGCATGTGAGATGGCCAAATTGGACCTGCCGAATTGGCAAAGTCTGTTTCGGCCTTCAGATCGCGACTAAAAACTCACCTTTTCCTGAACTCATTTCCTCCATGGGCTGTCTCTGTGTCTTCTGGACTCCTCTTTGGCTTTTCGACCCGGACTCAACTTGGAATCTGGCTTGGATAATGATTTTGTTTAGCAGCGACCATCGACTGATGCCTTGAGCATTATTAGAGTGTCGCTACAGAAGATCTTAGATTAGATTAGATTATACCTTGCTATCCATGTCCACGAAACTTTGATGCACATTTTTAGATTAAGTTTCAGGAGTTGTATAACGTGCAGCCGGATGTCTGCCAGTGGCTAATGGCAGACTTGATTTACACCGTTAGTGCGCATATGATTCAGTTCGCATCCTGAATGTTTTAAAGAATGACAATCCACTAAGTCGGTCTGTTAATAATTTATTGAGTGCAAGTGCGAAGAAAACTGATCTTGATGAAGATGATGAGCATCGCAACAGAGAGAAAGAATGGAAAAGAACACAAAAAGAAAGACATTTGGGCACTCAAGAAAGAAATGAACGAACGAATAAACTAATCTGTCTACTCTAATCTAGTCTGGAAACTTCTATAGCGCCGTAGTCGTAAGGCAGAAGAGATGAATCGGTGGTCGATTCTGAGCAAAACCGCTTTCCGAACTCACAGTCCTTGGACTAAACCAGTCGAGATCCCAGAGACCGGAAGACAGACTACGGAAGATGAGCAATCACCGACCTAACGTTTCTCAGATTGACGAAACAAGATACTGAAGAAAGAAACAAATGGAAAAGAAGGATTCATGTGGCTGACCCTCCCCTAGGAGGGATTAATTCCAGCCAGAAGGAAGAAGAAGAAGAAGAAGAAGAAGAAGACGAAGAAGCAGCCACCGACTGAAAGGAAGAAACTCAACGAACGACTTTGTTTTATTTACGTATAGTCCTGTTTCGTTGAGCAGTTCTTCGTCGCCTTCCTCTTCGTTTCCTTCCTCCACGTGCTTGTCCTGATCCTTTTCCACCCGTTGGTTCCCAATTGTCCCCTTGATTCTGTATTCGTCGTTCTCGTCGTCGTCTTGGTCCGTGTCCTCATCGTCGACTGTTTCCCCGCTGTGGCGCTTAGTGAAGAAATGAACTCCGGCGAACTGGAGGATCGTGGCCAGGACAAATCCGAAGCAGACTCCGACGAAGTAGTCGAGGGCCGTCGAATAGGAGACCTTCGGAAGATCCCCTCGGTTATCGATGCCCAGGAACGCCATCGTCAGCACCGTCGTCACGCCTCAACACATTCGCAAAGCCAATGACACTTAGGTATCGTAAGGTAAGATGAGTGTCAGGCCAGGTGAAGAAGATAGGTAGCTGAAGAAAATGTTAATGATTAGGTATGGTCTGTTATGACAAGATAAGATCAGGCCATACCAACTGAAATTAGGTCAGGTTAGGCAAAACAAGAAAATTTATGTAAAGAACCGTAAATGTTGCTGTTGTTGATGATGATGATAATAATGGTGATGATGATGACAACGACGAGGACGACGATGATGATGTTCGGCAAGAAAAGCGAGGAAAAATTAAGGAAAGAACAGGTAAGGTATTTAAGACAAAATATAGTCAAACAAGATAGCAAAGGATAAGGTGAATTAATCTCATAAATTTTTGTCTGATTGCTTAAGCGGTCCCATCCAGGCAGTTGCACACGAGTAGCTGGATGTTTCACTCACCATGAAGCTCGATGTGTGCATAAACTAGTAATTCCGCCGACCAAGCATGTCGCAGCATTTAGGCCTAGTACTGATTGCAGATGGTTGTGATGTCTGCAAGAGACGGCATTGCTGAATCCAACTCTGGCGGAAGTAAAGAGAGAAGCTTTGGGAAACGGGGTCAAAAGGCCATTCATGTCAAAGCAGAGTAAGTGAGGATCAAAGGTGTCAGCAGTTCTAGATTCTCGAATTAAATATGCAAAGGAATATTCTCCTCGGTGTTTCGGATGGAAACGACTGCCACGAGTAGCCTTGAGGTTTTCTGGGGTTTAAAGGATCTTTTGACAGAGGCTCAGTTGCGACCTGGTTGTTCCAGAACTTGCATCATGGGATTTTCGCTATGCTTGGCCTATCGTACCGGGAGTTGTGGACTCCGCAGCCTTTTCGATCATTGATATACTGTATGTTAGTGAATATATGATAGGAAATTTGCTAGGTCGATGTCAGCAGCCCCGACACTTGAGGGTTTTCTGGGTTTAAAGGATCTCTTGACAGGGGCTTAGTTACGACATCATCGATCCAGCAACCTTTGCTTAATGAAACTTGAATGGCGCTATCGAAGTTCCCGGAGCGGGAGCATGGTCCCACCGAGTGCTATGCGGTCGGCTGTGGCCTCGCGGTTGATCCAGAATCCGACCCAGGAGATGATGACGAGAATGCTGCAGGGAACATAGACGTTGATGAGGAAGTATCCCATGTGGCGCCGCAGTATGAAGTTCGCGTGAAGCATCGAGTAACGCCGACCTGAAAACAACAAAAGCTATAATAGGCTAGTTGAGGATTTCTACCAAATCCATTGAAGCAAATCAAGGATCTTTTAGGAACCGAATAGGAAAACAGCAACAAAAATCTGAGGTGAAACTTAGGTCCTTGAAGAATTGAGTCAATGTAGGGCAAACCCGTTTTCTGTTCAAGTCAAGCCTTCTACCCCAAGCGTCCCTGAATAGGTTGTCTCCCTCGCATGGATATGGATGTAGGGCATACAGTGCACGACACTGCACGTAACATGCCTCCACTGCTTCACGAGCAGTTACAGTTACATGTAATGTAACTGTAACCAAGTGTAACATGTAATGGTTTCGCAAATGAATTACAATTACAATTGAAATTGCAATTAAATACAATTGAATTACAAATACAATTGACCCAAGTCTGGCGATAAGCTTGACTTCTGACCTCCAAGACGCAGACGGGTGTCATTGTTTTGCGTGGCTGCCACAAGGTCGAACTGCGAAAGCGTCATGTCAGACGCCAATTGGATGGAATTAGCATCCGTCCACCGGTAGATGACGTCATCCTCACTGTAGCCATCTGTCAACAAAAGAACAGATAACATTATCAGCATACTACTCATAGATTCAGATGACTGGATGGATGGATGGATGGATAGGATGTGATGCATGGATGAATGCATGAATCAATGAACGAATGGAAGGACGGAGACAGAAGTTAAACTGAATCCAATGTACGTCGATCCAGGTGAATGGATGGATGGGTTGATGGATGGATGGGTGGATGGGTGGATGGGTTGATGGATGGATGGATGGTTGGATGGGTTGATGGATGGATGGGTGGATGGGTGGATGGGTTGATGGATGGATGGATGGTTGGATGGATGGATGGGTTGATGGATGGATGGGTGGATGGATGGATAGATGGATGGATGGATGGATGGATGTATGGATGTATGGATGGATGGATGGATGGATGGATGGATGGATGGAGGGATGGATGGATGGATGGGCTGACGGACGGACGGACGGACGGACGGATGGATGGATGAAAATAACTTACGGCTCCCGATGTGCAATGGACAAGACTGAGTATCCAGTGGAAAATTTTCCAGGTGCATTGGACAGCAGGCGGCAATGGTCAACCTACGTGAAGCAGAAGCAAGAACAAAGCAAAAGACATTTGTTTTTCAGTTCAGAAATTCGGGACAATCTGATATGTAGGATCCGCTTTCTTCTTCACTGGTGGCATTCATATGTATGCATGCAATTTGAGCTTTTCCTGCGTACAGATAGGTCGTCCGACCCTTTTTCCATAATGGAGTATAGCCGTAGACATAAACTATCACTACCTCACATATGTACACACTATGAGTATATATATGGATGGCACACATAATGTGTACATATGTATATACATATGTACATATATATATATATGTGTGTGTGGAATTTCTTTTGCTATTGCATTTCGGAGCATTTAAGGATGCTCACACGTGTTCCAAATGACACCAGAGTGGTTCTTGTTTACTCAGGCAACTGATTCTAATGCAATGGCAGATATGACTGCATATCAACGCACGAATACAGACATTGTAGGTATACTAGATAGACGATATGCACATGCACATATATGTATATATACAAAGTACACATATATATGAATAGACTCAATAACTATTCTCTCGATTTACATACCTACATACATAAATACTAAATACATACATACAATGTCATACATACATGATAGAAATTACTAATGCACGTTGATCAATTATTATCATCATCGTCGTCGTAGTCATCGTCGTCATCATCATCGTCGTCGTCGTCGTCGTCGCATAGATGTTTTACCTCATGGAGTAAAGTATTCGTCCGTTGCGGTTCAGCCGGATGAACTTGTTCGGAACGGTGACCGTGTGCAGGTTGGACTGTCTTCCGTTCTGGAAGAAGGTGTCCGGAGTCCACAGTCGGTCGAGGGTCTTGACGCTCATCTGGAGACGGGTCAGAGGAGATCCGGAGAAGGCGAGCCGCCGGTCGACCCAGATCTGTCGGAAGTACAGATCCATCTGGAACGACTGGACAGACGAACTGACCATTTATATATCAAACGAGTATCAAAATGGCGACTGATCAAATCGTCAGCTGTTCATGGCTACGTTATCTGGGTTCGAGTCTCGGGGATTCGTGTGATTGTAATCCCGAGATTTCTACAGCGCCCAACGAAAGCCACGTCACGTGGACCAGAATATTCACAGGCGCTCAGTCAAAAAAATCGATAGGCAAAAGGGTTCGGTTCCAACTCAAGATCCAAGAGGTTCCAGGTCAAGATCCAAGAGAGAGATATAGATAGATGGATGGATGAATAGATAGATATATAGATAGATAGATAGATAGATAGATAGATAGATAGATAGATAGATAGATAGATATATAGATAGACAGACAGACAGACAGACAGACAGACAGACAGACAGATTCTTGATCCATTAAAAAAGCTTGTCCTTTAGTCGTATTTGAAATTTAGGCCAAATATCTGCTATTTCTTTGGGCAGTGCACCTCAGAACCAACAGCCAAGCACAGCAGTGATAGGAGATTACTTAACGAGGCATTCTTAGCAGACACTCTTACAATAAGGTGTGACATTTGAGAAAGGGTAATACCGCAGAACACAGAGATTTTCCTCATTGAAGTGAAGCGTTTTAAAAGAATTTCGAAATATTCTAAGTGGATACATACCATTTCTAGTTCGGAGACCGGTCCAATGCTTCTCACGTTCAGGTTGACGTCAACCGTCAGAGGTTCGCCTGCAAAGAGAAAATCATCATCGACATTCAGCTGAGTCTCTGTCTGTCTGTCTGTCTGTCTCTCTCTCTCCCTCTGTCTCTCTATACGTCTTTACCTAACACTCTCTCCCTCTGTCAGTCAGTCAGTCAGCCAGTCAATCAGTCAGTCAGTCAGTGTCAGTCAGTCGTCAACCAGAAGGCCAACCAACCAGCTAGTCAGTCAATCAATCAGTCAATCAGTCAGTCAATCAATCAATCAATCAGGTGGTCGGTCGGTCAGTCGATGTATCAGATTGAAGCTATTCAAACCTCCAAATCCTGGTCTGAGTCTCCTGTCGTAGTGGCGCAGAAGCTGATCGAGAAGATGCGTCGTGTTGCGGGCGAGGTCCGTTGGTAGCTGCTGCTGCTGCTGATGACTGGGGCTGCCGGCAGAAGCCATCGAACCAGTCTCTTGGCAGTCGGTCTGAGCACCTCTCGATGTCAGAATCCTACACCAGAGGAAATTCAAGTGTAAAGGTTAAGATTGATGGGTCATGTTTGATCGCCCGAGTCATTATGTTCTTCACCCATGACATATGTAGGCCAACGTTTTTGAATAGATTAATAAATTAGTAGCAGTTAAAATTCTGATTGATCATTTAGAACCAGAACTTGCTTTTTCCAGCGCATAGCTCTCGCAATCCAAGGATTCGCTATCATCATCATCATCATCATCATCATCATCATCATCATCATCATCATCATCATCATCATCATCATCAACAACAACAACAACAATATCATCATCATCGTCATCTCAGCGGCACCTTTGCTCCGCAAGATCTTGACGAGTTCTAGACTTTCTGTTCTAGAATATACTTATATCTTTATTCTACGGTGATGTTTAAAGTTCTAAATGCTTACTTTTTGTTAGGTGGAAAATACTAATGGTATTATTATTATTATTATTATTATTATTATTATTATTATTATTATTATTATTATTATTATTATTATTATTATTATTATGGTCTGGTTAGCTACTTCAGTAAAGCATAGCTAGCCAGAGGTAAAGTAACTAGATGTCATGGCACCTGCGTACAAGAGGAAGCCAGTTCGTGTACAAAGCGTGACTATTCATTTCAGAGGTTTTTAATTCGTGTTGTCACGATTCGAACACTCGACCCTGAATAATGATGTGACCGCCATCAAATTAAGTGAGAGGTTGCGATAAACGATCTCACCCGATGAAGGAACTGAAATATTAGCCACATTGAGGCCCTACTACGAAAGCCCAAAGGGAACATGCGATTACTTTTATTTATCTAGTGCGCACTAGATAAATAAAATCAGCGCATGCCCCCTTTGAGCTTCCCTACAAAACGGCCTCTGTAGAAAAGCTTACACTTGCGCACATAAAGGTCTGTTCAGGTCAACTGAGGAAAGGTAACGACCATTAAGGCTCTGAAGATTGTTATTTTCACTTCGGATTGTTTTTACATAGCCCATGGCAGCATAACACCTTAGGGTAAAAACAGCTAAAGAAACGAACGCCGCAAATTGATGAAATGGAAACCACACGAAAACGGTGATGATGATGGTGGTGGTGGTGGTGGTAGTGGTGGTGGTGATGATGATGATGATGGTGGTGGTGGCGACGATGATGATGATGATGATGATGATGCTGACGCTGATGATGCTAATGATGATGATGATGATGATGATGCTGTTGCTGTTGCTGCTGCTGCTGCTGATGCTGATGATGATATTCATTCCGTACACTTATTATTTGCACTGCTAGAACCTTATCTTCAGTTATGAGTGATATAAGTTTGAAAGTATAACGTGTACGTTACCAGAGGACACCATAAACTAAGCCAGAATAAGTGAACCGGTTGCTCATCCGTTCAACCGAATTCTCAGAAGCAAAGATTCTGTTCTTCCCTTCGATCGTTCGTCCCTTCCACATCCTTTCTTTCTTCTTTCGGATGGCACTTCGCGCAAAGGTTCGAAGGAAAACTGGGCAAACGAAAGCCTGTTTACGTGTAGCCTCTGCTGACTTGCCGATGCATCTGCTGAGCCGAAGACCATGGCTGCCGTCGGCTACATGGGGGCGGACTCATCACACCTATCTGTTCCGCTTGTTATGCATTCTCTCCCACTGGAATACATAGCATGACGTGTCAGGGGTTATGCTTGTCAATATGCAGTAAGACAGACACAGACTTGTAATCGTAATCGTAATGGTAACTCGAAATTCACAAAGCGCTACTTAAAAGCTAAGCGCAGGTCACCAGATTATTCACGAGCACTGCGTCAAGTCAGTGAGGATGTCCAAAGATGCCACGTAATGAACTAAGTCCGGTTGCCAGAAGACCAGAGAGAAAAGGAGAGGAGCTGTTGGGGTGGGTTGTGTTTAAGCTGAGAGAAATGGGAAGGCATGCATGCCTTTCTCTGCCTTTTGGTATGTCATTTGTCGCGCCTGAGTGAACGTGTGCACGATTGTGTGACGGTTTTTGCAGGGTTTGATTTGTGAAATTTTGGCCGAAGAGGTCGAAATTTAGAATGTGAAATCACGATAGGTCAAACTGAGAATTAGTGAGCGCGAAGTGAATACAGTCTTCCGATTGGGAAGGAGGCCTACTCTAGTGGTTGAGCCTTGAACGATAACGATTAAAGAGCGTGTCTTTTAAAAATTTCTGAATACTTGACTTACAAACTCATTTTTGTGTAAATGACTGGATGGTGGATACTTGCCCAAGACAAAAGGAATTCATGCGATGCGAGTTGCCAAGGATTAAAATGCCCCGTACATAAACTTTTTATAAGGATTTGGATGGTTCAATGTTCTGAGGTTTTATATGAAAAAGTGTAAGTATACGGTTTTGCTTTGCTTTTCTTTGACTCTGCAGCTTCCCTCTTCATTTTCATGCTGCAAGTAACTTTCTTTAGCAAATTAAGTCACGTGCCTCTGACGTAATATTAGTTGTCGCAACCAATTATTCCGCTGTAGCAATTCATAGCATACCAGAGCAGCCGGAAACAGAAGTGTAGCAGAATTGGCTGTAGTATTAGTGAAGTGTACAGAGACTTTTTATGGAGGTTTCAAGAACCTTGAGTTTTAGGTCAAGAATGTTATGAAATAAAGAAATATTGGAGAGTAAATAGGACATGCAAGTAAATGTGGCTGCATGATACATGTGCGTTAGGCTACAGTCACTGGTATTCCACTTTCGCTTTGGTAAAAATGGACTGCATTGTAATTTAATGTTACTAATTATTTTGACTACATTCGCTCTACAACGAGCGTTCTGCATACATCTATCAGAAGCTTTGCCCAAATGAAATTCTATTATATCTCTCATTCAAATGAGGCTACGTCATTGATGGGTGTCTGGATGGGTGTCTGGATGGGTGTCTGGATGGGTGTCTGGATGGGTGTCTGGATATTCCCAACTACATATTTTTGTACTTATGATTTAGAAAACCAGCACGTGCCTGGTTTGTCTTCAAGCCATGACAGAGAGCGGTCAAGAGACGTGGTCTCATACACTGTGGCAATCGATCAATCACTACCTCTCAACCAATCGATATTTCGCTTGTTTTCGAATCAAGAAATCCCTACTCTTCTACATATAAGCCCATATAGAAGCATTTTAAAAAATAAACTAACTTTGACTAAAAACCTTGCTGCTGTTGATGGTGATGACGACGATGATGATGATGTTGTTGTTGCTACTGCTACTGCATCATTCGGCTGTAGTTGAACTTATTGTCCTGTAACATCATGTGACTTCCTTTCTTCCTTCCTTCCTTCCTTCCTTCCTTCCTTCCTTCCTTCCTTCCTTCCTTCCTTCCTTCCTTCCTTCCTTCCTTCCTTCCTTCCTTCCTTCCTTCCTTCCTTCCTTCCTTCCTTCCTTCCTTCCTTCCTTCCTTCCTTCCTTCCTTCCTTCCTTCCTTCCTTCCTTCCTTCCTTCCTTCCTTCCTTCCTTCCTTCCTTCCTTCCTTCCTTCCTTCCTTCCTTCCTTCCTTCCTTCCTTCCTTCCTTCCTTCCTTCCTTCCTTCCTTCCTTCCTTCCTTCCTTCCTTCCTTCCTTCCTTCCTTCCTTCCTTCCTTCCTTCCTTCCTTCCTTCCTTCCTTCCTTCCTTCCTTCCTTCCTTCCTTCCTTCCTTCCTTCCTTCCTTCCTTCCTTCCTTCCTTCCTTCCTTCCTTCCTTCCTTCCTTCCTTCCTTCCTTCCTTCCTTCCTTCCTTCCTTCCTTCCTTCCTTCCTTCCTTCCTTCCTTCCTTCCTTCCTTCCTTCCTTCCTTCCTTCCTTCCTTCCTTCCTTCCTTCCTTCCTTCCTTCCTTCCTTCCTTCCTTCCTTCCTTCCTTCCTTCCTTCCTTCCTTCCTTCCTTCCTTCCTTCCTTCCTTCCTTCCACATGCATACTTATCTACAGATACAGAAATATTCATGATCTTGGGACAAGTAATTGCTGGTTCAGTGACCGAATAGCAGGCAATAGTGCACCTCCCCTATGTTCCACTATATGTGACATGAGATTCTTAATTTCACTTTACGAAATAGGAGGAAGATTTTGCACATAATGGCTCGAAGATACAGGTTATTGGGCCTAACAGGCGTCCAGAATTTGACTCGGAGCGCGGGATAGAGACGTGTTTTGGGGAACTATTAATGTGCAGTGGACAAAACTGGACGTCTAATCTCTTATGCCTGAACCCATCTAAAACTGAATGCATGCTTATAGGCCTACGTGACCAGCTCAAGAAAATTCCTGACCCCTCTATCTCCCTCAGCCTGGACTCTGCCTCCACCCACACCTTTAATACTAACTCCTCTGTCCGTAATTTAGGTGTTATTTTCGACCAGAACCTTATTTTTTGTGATCATATCACCCATCTTTCCCGCTCTTGCTTTATGCATATCCGCGACCTTCGCAGAATCCGTCCTATGCTTGACTTCAAAACCGCATCTATCATTGCCACATCCATAGTCCATGCAAAACTTGACTACTGCAATTCACTTTTCCTCAATATTGACACAACCCAGATAAATCGCCTACAAGCTATCCAGAATGCTCTCGCACGTGCTGTCACCAAAACCCCCAGACACCATCACATCACCTCTGTTCTCAAATCACTGCACTGGCTTAAAATACCAGAACGAATAGAGTACAAAGTCTTATCCCTCACCTACAACACACTTCAATCCTCCCAACCCTCCTATCTTTGTCAATTATTTACTATCCAACCACTCCGTTCAACCCGCTCCTCATCTGTCCTAACACTTCTTCGCCCTCCCGACACCTCATCCTTAAAATTTGGAAATCGCTCCATAGCCATAGCTGCCCCACCCCTTTGGAATAAACTCCCGCCAGAATTGCGACAGTTGTCTGGTCAATCATACGAACTCACCAACACTTCACCTCTTTGAGTTTCTGCGCTGGTCTTTCACTCAAGACTGAAAACATTTCCTTTCCAGAAATCTTATCCTGATTCTTCCTCTTCCTCTTATCTCTCTTCTCGCTTCAATTTCAAACAGCATCCACCGTAGCCGTCCGACTGTCTGAGTGCCTGACTCCTGGATCTTGACCCTTTTGCCAATCGATTTTGTTTTGACTGAGCGCCTGTGAATAAGCTGGTTCCCGCGACTTTGCTTTCGTTGAGCCCTGTAGAAATCTCTAGATTACGATTACGATTTCAGTCCATGGACAGTGATGCAGCTAAACAAAGATTTTACTCCTCACTAGTTCGTTCTCGATCCTCTAGCCCTCGCCTTCTCTGGAAAACCATTAACCAGCTCCTCCATCGGAACTCATCTAGCCCACTTCCAAATTCTCTTCCGTCTTCTTCAATAGCCGACTCGTTCTGTTCTTTCTTTTCGAACAAAATTAGTACCCTCCGTCTCTCTCTTCAATCTCTACTTTCCAAAACCTCCAACAATCCAGCTGCTGATGCTCCCTCTTCCACTTATGACAGCCCACCTTCCCCACCTCGATCCTCATTTTCTGCTTTTCAACCTACATCAGAGACCGAAATACTAAATCTGCTAAAATCTCTCCCAAACAAACAATGTGAACTTGACCCTATACCTACCTCCTTATTGAAAGACTGTTCATCTGTCCTTGTTCCAATTATTACCAAAATAGTTAACCTCTCCCTCTCTACTGGAAATTTTCCCCTTCTTTTTAAACACTCTCTTGTTACCCCTCTTCTCAAGAAATCATCTCTCGACAAGGAAATCCTTTCTAACTACCGGCCTGTTTCTAACCTGACTTTCATCTCCAAATTAACTGAACGGATTGTCCTCTCTCGAATCAATGACTATTTAGCTTCTAACTCACTCATTAACCCACACCAGTCTGGTTTTACTAAACGCCACTCAACCGAAACTCTGCTGACATCTCTCTACAACAAGCTTGTTTCTGCCATTTCTCATCAACAGGTTTCTTGCCTCTGTCTCCTCGATATCTCTGCAGCCTTCGACACCATAGATCACAATATCTTACTCCACCGACTTTCAACCTGGTTTGGTTTTGCTGACACTGCTCTCCTATGGATACAGTCTTATCTCTCCTCCCGCTCTTTCTCTGTTAAAACTTCGGAAGCCTCTTCTAAGTCATGCCCTCTCACTTGCGGAGTTCCACAAGGCTCCGTTCTTGGACCTCTTCTGTTTATCCTCTACACTACCCCACTCAGTTCACTCATTAAAGCATCCTCCGTTGACCATCACCTCTATGCTGATGACACCCAACTATTCATCTCTTTCTCTCCAAATTGTTTCAATGAATCTACAGATCATCTTCTTTGTGTGGTTAAACAAATCTCCTCTTGGATGACATCTAATCTCTTATGCCTGAACCCATCTAAAACTGAATTCATACTTATCGGCCTACGTGACCAGCTCAAGAAAATTCCTGACCCCTCTATCTCCCTCAGCCTGGACTCTGCCTCCACCCACACCTTTAATACTAACTCTTCTGTCCGTAATTTAGGTGTTATTTTCGACCAGAACCTTACTTTTTCTGATCATATCACCCATCTTTCCCGCTCTTGCTTTATGCATATCCGCGACCTTCGCAGAATCCGTCCTATGCTTGACTTCAAAACCGCATCTATCATTGCCACATCCATAGTCCATGCAAAACTTGACTACTGCAATTCACTTTTCCTCAATATTGACACAACCCAGATACATCGCCTACAAGCTATCCAGAATGCTCTCGCACGTGCTGTCACCAAAACCCCCAAACACCATCACATCACCCCTGTTCTCAAATCACTGCACTGGCTTAAAATACCAGAACGAATAGAGTACAAAGTCTTATCCCTCACCTACAACACACTTCAATCCTCCCAACCCTCCTATCTTTGTCAATTATTTACTATCCAACCACTCCGTTCAACCCGCTCCTCATCTGTCCTAACACTTCTTCGCCCTCCCGACACCTCATCCTTAAAATTTGGAAATCGCTCCATAGCCATAGCTGCCCCACCCCTTTGGAATAAACTCCCGCCAGAATTGCGACAGTTGTCTGGTCAATCATACGAACTCACCAACACTTCACCTCTTTGAGTTTCTGCGCTGGTCTTTCACTCAAGACTGAAAACATTTCCTTTCCAGAAATCTTATCCTGATTCTTCCTCTTCCTCTTATCTCTCTTCTCGCTTCAATTTCAAACAGCATCCACCGTAGCCGTCCGACTGTCTGAGTGCCTGACTCCTGGATCTTGACCCTTTTGCCAATCGATTTTGTTTTGACTGAGCGCCTGTGAATAAGCTGGTTCCCGCGACTTTGCTTTCGTTGAGCCCTGTAGAAATCTCTAGATTACGATTACGATTTCAGTCCATGGACAGTGATGCAGCTAAACAAAGATTTTACTCCTCACTAGTTCGTTCTCGATCCTCTAGCCCTCGCCTTCTCTGGAAAACCATTAACCAGCTCCTCCATCGGAACTCATCTAGCCCACTTCCAAATTCTCTTCCGTCTTCTTCAATAGCCGACTCGTTCTGTTCTTTCTTTTCGAACAAAATTAGTACCCTCCGTCTCTCTCTTCAATCTCTACTTTCCAAAACCTCCAACAATCCAGCTGCTGATGCTCCCTCTTCCACTTATGACAGCCCACCTTCCCCACCTCGATCCTCATTTTCTGCTTTTCAACCTACATCAGAGACCGAAATACTAAATCTGCTAAAATCTCTCCCAAACAAACAATGTGAACTTGACCCTATACCTACCTCCTTATTGAAAGACTGTGCATCTGTCCTTGTTCCAATTATTACCAAAATAGTTAACCTCTCCCTCTCTACTGGAAATTTTCCCCTTCTTTTTAAACACTCTCTTGTTACCCCTCTTCTCAAGAAATCATCTCTCGACAAGGAAATCCTTTCTAACTACCGGCCTGTTTCTAACCTGACTTTCATCTCCAAATTAACTGAACGGATTGTCCTCTCTCGAATCAATGACTATTTAGCTTCTAACTCACTCATTAACCCACACCAGTCTGGTTTTACTAAACGCCACTCAACCGAAACTCTGCTGACATCTCTCTACAACAAGCTTGTTTCTGCCATTTCTCATCAACAGGTTTCTTGCCTCTGTCTCCTCGATATCTCTGCAGCCTTCGACACCATAGATCACAATATCTTACTCCACCGACTTTCAACCTGGTTTGGTTTTGCTGACACTGCTCTCCTATGGATACAGTCTTATCTCTCCTCCCGCTCTTTCTCTGTTAAAACTTCGGAAGCCTCTTCTAAGTCATGCCCTCTCACTTGCGGAGTTCCACAAGGCTCCGTTCTTGGACCTCTTCTGTTTATCCTCTACACTACCCCACTCAGTTCACTCATTAAAGCATCCTCCGTTGACCATCACCTCTATGCTGATGACACCCAACTATTCATCTCTTTCTCTCCAAATTGTTTCAATGAATCTACAGATCATCTTCTTTGTGTGGTTAAACAAATCTCCTCTTGGATGACATCTAATCTCTTATGCCTGAACCCATCTAAAACTGAATTCATACTTATCGGCCTACGTGACCAGCTCAAGAAAATTCCTGACCCCTCTATCTCCCTCAGCCTGGACTCTGCCTCCACCCACACCTTTAATACTAACTCTTCTGTCCGTAATTTAGGTGTTATTTTCGACCAGAACCTTACTTTTTCTGATCATATCACCCATCTTTCCCGCTCTTGCTTTATGCATATCCGCGACCTTCGCAGAATCCGTCCTATGCTTGACTTCAAAACCGCATCTATCATTGCCACATCCATAGTCCATGCAAAACTTGACTACTGCAATTCACTTTTCCTCAATATTGACACAACCCAGATACATCGCCTACAAGCTATCCAGAATGCTCTCGCACGTGCTGTCACCAAAACCCCCAAACACCATCACATCACCCCTGTTCTCAAATCACTGCACTGGCTTAAAATACCAGAACGAATAGAGTACAAAGTCTTATCCCTCACCTACAACACACTTCAATCCTCCCAACCCTCCTATCTTCGTCAATTATTTACTATCCAACCACTCCGTTCAACCCGCTCCTCATCTGTCCTAACACTTCTTCGCCCTCCCGACACCTCATCCTTAAAATTTGGAAATCGCTCCATAGCCATAGCTGCCCCACCCCTTTGGAATAAACTCCCGCCAGAATTGCGACAGTTGTCTGGTCCATCATACGAACTCACCAACACTTCACCTCTTTGAGTTTCTGCGCAGGTCATTCACTCAAGACTGAAAACACTTCCTTTCCAGAAATCTTATCCTGATTCTTCCTCTTCCTCTTATCTCTCTTCTCGCTTCAATTTCAAACAGCATCCACCGTAGCCGTCCGACTGTCTGAGTGTCTGACTCCTGGATCTTGACCCTTTTGCCTATCGATTTTGTTTTGACTGAGCGCCTGTGAATAAGCTGGTTCCCGCGACTTTGCTTTCGTTGAGCGCTGTAGAAATCTCGAGATTACGATTACGATTACGATGCGTCATATTCTGAAAACTGAAAAATTATGAGACACCCTTACTTATTTTACTGTTTTCTATTCTGTGGCTGCTAAGATGGCGACGGTCAACGGAGAAGATTTAATCGATTCAAGTGGAAATGGCATCTTTGACAAAATCCTCCATTTTAGCCTCTTAGTCGGAGCAATTTTTCAGCTCGTCTGCATATTTTCTGTCATATTTTTGCCACCTACTTGTGAAGAAAAGGTAATTATGCCATGCAGTGAAGGCGCCGGACCCCGTTGGGATCGTAAATTGTATAGCGCCTTGACTTTTCCGTGTGGAGCAGTGTTTCATTTTTAGAATTGTATAAGGTGAAATGGTATTTTAACGTGTTATTTTTGTGGAAATAGAATTGGATTTCAAAAAGGTCTCGTTTCAAACTGCTTCCTGAGTACTACCATTGCCCTTTAACCTTCACATGTGCTCAAGAATACAGGCATCTTGCTTTTCTGTTAACGGACAGTGTCCAGAACTACGCTTGACACCACCAAAGGAAAATATAGAAAATGGCAACCTGCTAGGTGTGAGTTGAGACTAGTGTTAGGGTCATTACATGCCAAATCAACCAATAGTCTCCACTAAACAATCTCAGAATTTGATGATATTAAGTCAGTTTGTAAACCAATCTGTGATGAGAAATGAAGCAAAATATCAGCTCTTAATGTTGCATGGTTTTCAAGATATGACCAGTTTTATATTGACCAGGTGCAGAAGCTCGTGAACGACTTAATTCTGGGGCATTTTTTATTGCAAATAACTTAGGAAGTATTTGGCTGTCTGTTACTTCTGGCAGTACAAATACTGATATTTGAGCAAGCACTGATTGGCAGGTGTTGAGTATAAAGTCCCTGAAGCTTGTGGCATTGTTGTGGACAATTTGATTCAGTGCATTCCGAGATATTTTAGCTTTATAAATGAATGTACTAGATTCTCTTGAAACCTGTACAAAGTAAAGGATAGGTCATCTTCTGATTGAAATGTGGTCATCTGGGATAGGTAGGACGGCAATATTTTGCACATCATTAGAACAGGCTTGAAGAGTGCTCTCATATGACACTGATATCGTTTAACTTCCATGATGCGTTTTATCGAATGTGACAAATGACTTGGCTGCTCAATTGTGCAAAGTTCTGAATGCATTATGTCAGAATTTGCTTTGTAATGATGCATGTTACAAAGAAATTTTGTGGATGTGTTTTTACGTTTAGTTTGTGTTATTTTAAGGAAAATGATTCTGCTGCAAATGAATCATCCAAAGAGGCTGCACCAGAGCGAACACAACCACGAACAGAAGTCCAAACATCAAGTCACAGGAAACGAATTGAGAAAAAGAAACGAAAATGAGAAAAAGTAACACGTCATCCCTGAAAAATCAGACAGACTTGGTGCTGTGTTCGCATCTGATGCCTGGAGCCAGTTCTGTGCGGACAGCGTCTGCAGTTTGAACAGCATATTATTTTTGCTGTGGTCTGTGATAGCACCTTTTGCTTCCAGTTTAAATTTGTGGGTGAATCACATTTACCTTGGAATCTCGGCTTTTGTTTTGCGCATGGTTAACAAATCATCAACAATGAATTTTCTATCCAAGCTGCTATTTCTTTACAAACCTGCAACCGAATTTTTGCAAAAGTTGTGGGCATAATGGAATGCTTGATGATATTTTTGTGCCCAGACGTTTATGTGCTCTTCACAGAGATGTGAAATTCAAAAGACATCTGTTTTATACTTTGCATATTATATCAAGTCTTACATTCCACAGTAGTTATCCCACAAAAGTTAACTGCATTAAGTGGAAACTGCATTTAGGAAGCAAGGTTTCTCTGTTGCAATTCCAGGTGTTGAGAACTTTGACCATAACCTGTTGGTCAGTAATCTTCTGATGCAATTTCAGTCTTGCCCAGTGAAATGCATCTTGCAAAAGATTTCTTCTGCTGATGTAATGAAAACTTTTTGTGAGTTGGTCATCTTGCAAGAATGGTGGGTTTGAAATTTTGTAATAACTTTCTGTTGTTCAGTGAAATTTGCAGCGGAAACACCTAATTTGAAAATATTTTACATGAAATATTGGTTTACATGAAAAGGATGCCTATTCTATTGCAGCATCAGTGGATTTAATTACTTCCTTGACCACGAAACTGGTAACATGAAAATATCGCTTAACACAAAAAATATGCCAGTCTTGCAGAAGAAATACAGAAACCTTAGATGTCACAGAATGTTGATTTATTTTCATCATCTGCCTTGGAATATCCAATGTGAAATGGTTGTATTTTGTTTCAAGTTGTACTTCTGGCCATGTGCACTTGTGGCAGTTGAGATATTTATTACAGTGATGTGACATTTTGGCTTATATCAGTTTCGAACCATGCCAGCTCACAGCATTGTTGGAAAATACTTAGTGTAGAACAGAAGATGTTGAATTTATTATTTATAAGTGCAATGTACTGCATAGACTGCCGTAGATATTTAACCATCTGTTGTGGCAGTGTAGACCTACTCTTTGCTCAGAGATAATCTTACTCTTTGTTATGACTCATCTTTCAAAGCGCAACAGTGTTATCAGTGCTGAATATGAACTTTTATTAATTTGATTTTAAAGTAGTATTTTAACAAATTTATAAGTGTATCTTTTATTGTATTGTAGATTAATTACTAGTAGAGAAGAATAAAATGAATTTGTGTAGTCTTCTTGAAAATCATGTGCTTCGTTACTAGTACCTACCCAGTGATCGTTGTGTATACACTACAGTGCCTGCTTATATTTAAAATTTTAAACGCTGGAATTTTTTAAAAAATGGTTTCAAGATAAACTTTGATGAAGGCGAATTGTTCACATTACTTCCCTGGATTTTGAGCTGAACTATTGTGTTGTAAATTTGTGTTCTTTGGATTGATTGTCTAGCACGTTTGCTAGTAGATAATCCCACCCCTCGAGTCCTTCAGAGTTCAGACAAAGCACTTCAGAGATCTCCAAAAGGCGCTATACAAATGTTCTTATACACATACGAAAACAAAGGAGTGAAGAGGCAGAAATCTCTCTAAAGATTGGAATTAAATTCTCTTTCCTGTACATCTTTTACAGCTGAAAATAAAGTGATTCACCGACGTGATTTATTTATTCTCACAACATCAGCAATGCTTATTATAATTACGTGTCTGAGTTTCAATCATACTGATGTAACTTATTATCAAACAGTTGATATACATGAATTTATAGCCACAAATGCCGTTGTAAACAACAAGAAATTTTGAGTGCATTTTGATATTCTGAAGCATGTGTGTACGTGTTTGTGTTTTTCGTCTGTAGTGTGACTTTTGCTGTTGCAGCACTTCTTAATTAAGAGGCTGTTCAACAGTAATCATTTGCATTGAATTTATCTGCTGGAGTTTTTGTTGGTAACCTTTTTCCTGAGTAAAAAAAACTAAAATTCAGAAATGGATTATTGTACTAATGATTTAATATATGTGAATTGAATAATGAAATTAAACTATATGAAGAGAATTTTTCTACAGTGTTTGCTCTTTGTTTTGCATGAACAAAAGATCAATTTTCTGAATCATGAAATTAACTGAACATTTGTGTGTGTGTGTGTGTGCGTGCACGATATGTATATGTAATGTATGACCGTTGTATACATACACATACATTTATATAATTACGTGTGTGAGATAGAGAGACTGTTAGGAGATGTTGTACAAATGTTCTTTTACAATTACTTTACATATTATGTGTGTATATGTGGTGTAACTGTTGCTGTGGTTATTAGTTACTGTTAGCATTTCATGCTTCAACTGGTATCTTGAATTCAGCTCGATGTGGTGCAGATGAAGATTGTAGCTCCCTTTTTGCATCGTGTAACAACAGTATGGTGCCATAGATTTACAGAGTCCTCCCTGTAATAAATGAATTAATAATTATGAAGATCTTACCAGTCACTGGCCCCACGCTGACTGCGTCGGAATGGGTGGGATGGACTGTCGAGCAAACTGGTTAATTATGAAGCTTGTTTGGGTGCAGCCAATGTACTAAGGCCCAGCACTGTATGAATGGAGGCAGTTGCACTCCAAATCCAAACTGACTATCACTTTCAAAGGTTTATTCTTTGCTGTACTGATATTGTTTTCAACCGACAGGACATGGATCTGCCTGTTTAGCAGTATATGGATATATATATATATATATATATATATATATATATATATATATATATTATATATATATATATATATTATATATATATATATATATTATATATATATATATATATATATATATATATATATATATATATATATATATATATATATATATATATATATATATATATATATATATATATATATATATATATATATATATATATATATATATATATATATAGGCCTGCATAACAATGGCCTTGTGATCTGGAAAGGCCTCATTCATTGGACAGTAATAAGGTTAGAAACTGATGAATTCTTGATTATTATTGGAAGGCTGTGATAGATGGAGTTCCTTCTGGATGAGTATAGAAAGCGTGGATTATTTTTGAAAGGTGGTGACCTGGACCAATGAGGATAAATCATATTTTAATGGTTTATACTGTATGTCATTTAGGAAACATATTTGAGGCACTTCCTTATTTCTTATAATTTTTCTGTTATAGGCCTAAATAAGGCGTCTGTGTTTTAACTTAAGCTTAAAATTCCGGATATAGCAATCCATGGATGATGTTCAGTGAGCGTTCCGTATATAGGTTTTCATTTAGGTATACAGAATGGTTCATTAATTTTCTAATTAATTCATTAATTTTAGCGCTTAATATTCTTGCATGTATCACGCCACAGGTAGGCCAACTATGAATGAGTGGGTTCCGCGACTTAGCTTTAGTTGGACGCTTTATAAATCTCGAGTTTACGATTACAATTATACGCAAATCTACTGATCCTATGAAGAACTACCTGCTACATTTCTCTATTGTTTCTACTCCTATAAACATATCGTTAAATTTAAATACAAGTATCCCCAGAATAGTGGTAAACTTCCGCTGGCGATGCAATTCGCCACTGTTTTTTGTTGCCACAGTAACCGGTCCACTTGCGTTGCCATAGCAACAGTTGTCATAGCGACGAGGTGAGGGCAAGCGTTCGTTGCCGTTTTTTGGTTCGTCGACGTCTTTGTGACTATGCAATTCGTGTTTACATGGAAACAACTGCACAGACCACAGAAACGTCAACAGCTCCATGAAAACGCAGTCTGCCCTCCCATCCTCCGGTCTCGTCAGAGATTTCTGTAGCTCCAGCAGACCTGAATACGTCACGCAGACTAAAGACTTCTAACTTCGATGTTCGTAAATGCGAAAGGTCTCAGACGTCGGCTTCTCATAAATAATTCGTCGAGTCCTCAAATGTCACAAAATCTGTTGACCTCTGCAAATTCAAACAATTCTTTCAGTCATCCAGTTGTTTAAAGCATATAGTTGTTTTTCAGAGGCGCTTTTAACATCGGTATACTCGATGTAAACACCGAGGGGCCCCGACGGCGCAGTACATTGAGTCCGAATCACGATTTTCAATATTACAGTCGCCAGAGTCTGGAAGGGCCCTTAGGAGAGCTTACCTACACACCTTAATAGAGTTGCCATTTTGAATAATTTCCAGTTATATCTCTCGATGTACCAGGGCTCGAATTTGGAACACTTGGGGAAGCTGTGATGAAACTGCTTCTGTGTCTTTTCGTTTACTACTTAAAAGGTTTTTATTTCAGCATGCTTATAATCTTATGCTTCCTTCTTATCACATCGGACTGACCCTTGGAAATGTCCGGATTGAAAATCTGTTTCGGAGTGCCATCGCTTGATGCCTAGTGCATCGTTAAAATAATGCTATTGAAGTTTCAAGATAGGGTTAGATTATATTAAATTAGATTACCACACACGATCCATAATTGGGTCTACAGAGAGATCTGCTGTAGACTGGAGACGAATAGAAGAACGATATGAAGTTGGTCTAATTACGTACCAGAGGGAGATTGTAAGCCATCGAGAAACAGACGAATTGTTTAAGGATGAGAATGGATAGTGCGCAAACGACACCATATTGGCCTATTTCAGTTCAACGATGTCCACAATGATGACGACAAATCATCGACGGGGAAGATCGTGATCATGATGATAACGACGACGACGAATAAGGATGAAGGTGAAAGTAGTGATTATGAATACTATTGTGTAACTGCTACCGATGATGAAGATGATAATGTTGTTTGTGGAGTTGGTGGTGGTGATAATGATGATGATGATGACGATGATGTTGTTGTTGGTGGTGGTGATGATGATGACAACTACGACGACGACGATGATGCTGATGAGTAGAAAGAGAACAATGAAGACGTCGATGAAGAAGAGAGCAAAGCAAACCTCTCTCCTGTGGTTATTGCAATTGAAATGATTCCAGTCTCCGCCAAGATCGCTGCCAGTCTTCCAAGTCCTACCTTAGCGCCGTCATACGTCAGCAGTCATTCGACGATTCCATCAGTGCCAAAAGTAGTTGATGTGTCTTTGGCGCCAGTCGTTCTGCGACGAGGCTGTCGGTGCCATAGGTAGCTGCTAAGTCTGCTGCGACTACTAAGTGCCAGCCATTCTCTTCATCCACATACTCCTGCGTCGCTCGCTCGCTCGCTTGCTCGCTCGTCTAAGTGCATCTTGGTATAGGCCACGTGTCAATGTGGCTCTCGCGACGGCGCCCGAGGCCAGACTGGCGCCAAGGCAACGCTGCCTCTCTCTTCTCTCCTCCCTCCCGGCTTTTCCCTCCTCTACATCCTCCCTCCCTCGCCGTCTCCCTCTTCCCTTGGCTGCTGACATGTCCTGGCGTCACCTGCTTGCTGTTCGCACTTCGCTGTCTTCCAGTCCATTACAACGAAGTAATTTTGCCATTTTCCTGTGCTATCGTCTGTCCCTCTGCTTGTCCATCTGCGTCTCTGTCTGTCCACCTCTCGGCCCCTCTTCCACTCACCCCCTCCTCTCGACTTCGATCGAATCCGGCCCAAGAAGCCCCTACAGTGATGGTGCCGCCGACACCGCAGTCAGACGAACTCATCCCTCCATCCATCCATCCATCCCCGCCTCCCTCTCTCCATTCTTTCTCCCCGTCTTCTTACTTCCCTTCATTCTCTCGTATCCTTTTCGTTGCTATGGAAACAGTTTTCAGTGACCGCAGTAATGCATAACATGTCGCTGTTGTCACCGGTCCACCTGTCCGTCTGTCTGTCTGTCTGTCGGTCGGTCGGTCCGCCTGTCTGTCTGTCTGACTGTTTGTCCGCCTGTCTGTCTGTCTGTGTGCGACAGTCTTCACGAATGATAGCAAATGAGTGAAGCTGAATTTTTACTCAGTAAACCAGTTGCATAAATCAATACAACACGGACAAGAGCACAACTTTAATCTGAAAATATTCACATGTGTGCGACCTTGGAAATTATAATGAACAGTTTAAAAGCCGTTGCAGTTAATTCAAGCGTTTAACTTTCAAACTGCGATCGAGTGACTAATTTTCTATTTTCGTCTGAGATCATTTGGATGACCTTTCGGTCTCCGCTTAGATAAGATTATTCGGTGAAATTCAATTTAACTTGACTTTGATTTTACAGTTATGTCGTTTAAACCATATCGGTTTCGTTAAGAGATAAGTGAATTCTGGCAGATTTCATAGCGAATCTGGGGTACTGGCAGCTGTCATGTAAATAAGATTGCACATGACCTTTACGGAAAACTAAAGGTCAGAGGATCAGCAGGTTCCTTTCCACTCGGCAACATGACGACGGAAATGCGCTATATAAAATGTCTATAGATAACTAGCTAGCTGATTGACAATGCTATAGATTCATGAAATAGGACAAATACTGTCGGTGATTGAAAGAGTATCGATATTGATCTTCATTCGACTTTGAAAGTAAGCGTCAGTTTCACGATAAAGATTTTTACCTAGAGAGTGTTGGTCACGGTATTAATAAAATTTTTAATGATTAATTTACAACTGGACCTGAGGCAACAGAAGCTAAGCCTGGACTTTTTTCGAGAGTTTAATTCAACAAATAAAATTCAACGAAGATACATACTACCTAGTCCTCGGCTTATGCTACCTTTTGTATGCACGAAACAGCAGCTGACAACAGCTGACGCATTCTTCTCTGTCCGTTGAGAAAGGCAGAAGAACCTTCTCCAAGAGGTAAATGTGGCTGACCAGCCACAAAGCTATAAATGTAGGTTTTATGAATAGTAATTTTTAATTTAAATGATGCCGGAATTAAATAATACTTTGATATATAAGTTGTTCAGATGTTTTTGGTCTATCTCTAACATTTTAGCGACTTATTTTATTAATTCAGTTTAATATAAGTAAAGTCCTTATTTCATTTGATACCTCTTCCCCACTGTCCAGTAACTGCAAACGCTGTTGATCAGAGGGACACCGGAAGTAGTTTTAGGCCAGTAATAGCCAAAGTTTAGGGAGGTCTTAAGCAAATACATCGGAGTTGGTCCTAAGGGTTTCCCTACGAACAAGAAATCGTGCGACAAGTAGCTTCCCACGATATGCGTTACAGAGAAATTAGATAGCACGGAAGACAATAAGCGTCGTCCAAGCCATACTATAGGGATTGGGATTTCTGCGGATGTCCGCTGTCATATCGGTCGTTGGCTTACTTTATGTCGTTTTGACGGATCATACTGTTTAAGTATGAATTGGCTTGACATTTCTGGCAGTTTGGACTTTCACCGTTCTCTGCGTGTCGGAACTATTATTTAATGTTTCAATACGGATTTTCTGCAATTCGAATGTATGTCTGAATATATTGTTGCGGGGTGGTACGTGTGGGCGGGGAGGCTAGAATGCTACCTGCAGGTGCCCCTGCAACAGATGTTGTAGAGTAAGAGTGTCCCTTGCCGGGCGGAAACACCAACCTATAAATAGGCATGAGTGTTAGTTAAACACAGTCCGGCTTTTGGTATTTGGCCCTGTTGGTCTTTTGTTGAATGTTATCGTGACCACCTTCTATGATCCACCTACAAAAGAGACTGCCGACATGTTTGGCGAGTCTGGGAGGCATTTGGCAGTAAAATCCCAGCAAATTCCACGACTTTTATCTGCGAACAGATGTCCAGCTCTGGCAGATGTGTTCGAAACATTTCGGGACACACATCAAAGACTACTATGGTCTCGACCTGGCGCACTATTATTGTTCTCCATGCATGTCTTGGGATGCCCTACTCAAACCCATGAACGACAAGCTCGAACTACTTACCGACATCGACCGGCATCTCTTCGTGGACAGGACCTACGAGGGTAAGACCCATGATGTCGAGGTCAAACTCTGTGAGGCCAAAGCCAAGACCAGTATACTCTGAGCTAAGGTCAAATTTGACCGTTGGTACATACTAGTAGGCCATACCAATTGGTATCATCGCCTCATATGTTCTTTTGCAATTCTTGCACATCCTATCCTGATTCATCTTCTGTCCCTTGTGTATCCTGCTGATCCAATTCCAAAACACCACCCACCGTAGCCGTCTTACCGCTTGTCTGCCTGACTCTTGGATCTTGACCTGGAACTGAACCCTTCTTGCCTAGCAATTTTGTTTTTGACTGATCGTCTGTAAATAAGCTGGTCCCCGCGGCGCGGCTTTCGTTGGGCGATTATGATTGCACTTGTTTTCTCTGCTATTCCATACAGAATTGTAATCGTAGTTTCGAGATTTCTACAGTGCCCAGACTTCAAAGCGGCGACAAAGTTAAGTGGAAGAGGAGGAATCAGCTTAGGATTTGTGGAAGAGTATTATGGTTGGAGTTAACGATTTAAAACAGTTCCGGAGTACAAGGTAGCACAAGGCATATCAAACGACTACAGATTCATCTTTTATAAAATGGCTGTAAATTCTTCTTTCTCTTTCCTTAAGATCATCAATGCAGTGCTTGTATGCAGCTAACTTCTATCCTATTTTATGCCCCTTGGTAACAGCAAGCCCAACGTTCTTTCCTACTATGTAACACCTGGTGTTTCACAGTCTTGTGGCGCTTTCCTGAAACACAGAATTCAGAGTCCCACTTGTTACCTGGTCTCGTTGGTCTGAGGCGACGCCGCCGACGATGTTCTTTTGAGAGTGAATTGATTTTATCGTCGTGTCTGTCTGTCCGTCTGTCCGTCCGTCTGTCTCAGTCAGCCGAACTGAATTTCATATCTCATCATATTTCATATTTTGTGCAGTTGGTCTATGCCTCATTGTGTTTTTGTATATTTCTTGATATCTTGCTGCACATCTGTGTCTGCACCTGGGTACAGGTAAACTAAGGTAATGTATGCACTCATTTAACTCGCATCTATCAACACCAGAGGGCCGGTGCAGGATCCTCAGGCTGAAAGCGCAGATGTAAACACAGCATCCAACGACCCGACAACCTCTTCACACATTCCACAACATACTGTAAATTTCACGCGGCACCAGCATTCAAAACCAGAATGCTGAGTTAAAGACAAACAAACAAACATACTTTCATTCATACATACATTCATACATACACATCTACATATATACATACATACATATATGTATGAACATTTTGTTGGGGGTGTGGCACGTGTGGGCGAGTAGGCTAGAATGCTACTACTGCGGATGTTTATTACTTACCGTGGACAAACCTGCAACAATAATTATATATACGTAGATACATAGATACATGCACATATGCTGCTTGTCGTGACAAGGTGTAAAGACCATCTTCTCAAATGCTCTCGCTTAATATTGGCGACAGAATTGAGTTTTCAGTCTGTGGGGGGTTGCGATGGCCACGAGGTAACTGTCTCCCACTTCGTCGGTCTATCTTCATATTTGTTGTTTCTGTTTTCTGTCTGTCTGTCTGTCTGTCTGTCTGTCTGTCTGTCTGTCTGTCTGTCTGTCTGTCTGTCTGTCTGTCTGTCTGCGTCTTCTTTAGCGTTTTAGCCTATCCATCCTTTCGTCCGTCCGCTCGCCCATTCTTTCGTCCAACAATCCATCAGTCCTTCCATCCTTCAGTCCATCCATCCTTTAGTCTGTTCATCCATCCATCCATCCGTCCGTCCGTCCATCCATCTGTCCATCCATCCATCCATCCATCCATCCATCAGTCCATCCATCCATCCATTCATCCATCAGTCCATCCATCCATCCATTCATCCATCAGTCCATCCATCCAACAGTGCGTCCGTCCGTCCGTCCGTCCATTCATCCATCCATCCGTCAGTTCGTCCGTCCGTCCGTCCATCCATCTACCCATCTATCCAGCCAGACAGTTAGCTATTCATTCATTCTTCCAAAGGCAAAGTAAGAGATCGACAGGAATCTCTTAACATTATGCATTACAATTACATCAACTTGTTGTAACGACGTTTTGTAGCGCCATGTGTTATGGCTTTATGAAGCTCGGCATTAATCATCCCTCGTGGCCAGAAATTGCCTCAACTTGTCTCACTGTACCCCGTCTTAATAATCGTATTTAAATTAAGCATACTTAGCGTTTGCCATTACTATGATAATCGTAGTTGATCTGTTCATCATGATAATGGTCGTCGTCGTTGTTCTCAGCCTGTATGACTAGCCGAACAGAAGGAGGAGGGTCGTAAGGATGGGGTGGAGGAGTGGCAGTGGAAGGAGAATTTAAGCAGATGAGAGGGTAAAACGCTGAGACGACGAATTCAACGTCATTTGCGGTTATTAGTCTGTTACCTGGAGCAGCAACTTCCACCAATTACGTCAGATGCATCCTCCTCCTCCTCCTCCTTCTCCTCCTCCTCCTCCTCCTCCTCTTCCTCTTCCTCCACGTTTTCTTCCTCCTCCTCCTCCTTCCATTCTGCTGTCTACCTTCTTTTGATCCTACCCTCTTCCGTTAAGCAGCAGCAGCAGCAACTCAAACTGCGAACATAGAAGTGCAACCTTGTTGAATGAGGCTAAGAGGGAAGAGATAGCTAGACAGAGAGGATAATAGACTGACTGACGGACGGACGGACGAACAGACAGACAGACAGACAGAGAGATTCATACATACATACATACGTACGTACTTAATACATACATACATACATACATTAATACATTTAGACAGACAGACAGACAGAGGTTCGTGCATACGTAGATTCATACGTGTAAACACACATACACAGATAGACAAAAGACATACGCAAATATTCAGCAGACAAACACACAGACTGGCCGACTTACTGACCTACTGACCGCCTGACTGACCTACTGACTAGCTGACTGCCTAAATGACCAAGTGACTGGCTAACTGACCTACTGACAGACTGACCGACTGGCTGACCTACTGACTGGCTGCCTGTCTGACTGGCTGACAGCCTGACTGACTGACTGATGGCCTTGGATTATATCGAGACGACGTGTTTGGCGAGAGACACTCTTCGAGATGCCTGCCTATCAATTGTCAGCTGCTGCAGCAGGAGTCGGAATATCGTCTTGCCGCATCTTCTCTGCTTATAACTCGCCTTCGTATCGTCGTGTTTTCGACGGAAAAAGGTAAGCACAAGATGCTCTAATTAGGAGGCACACTCCGGCTGGCATCGGTCGCTATAGCAACGACATCATCCCTGCCGCCGCAGCCGTTAATGCTATTGCGTTGGATGTCAGTCTTGATAAGACGGTCGCTTGGTCGGAGGCCGTTTACCCGGCTTATAGCTTATGTACCTCTGTCTCTCTCTTCTCTTTCTCTGTCTCTCTTTCTCTTTCTCTCTCTACTGTTTCTCTCTCTCGTGCTCTCTCTTTCTCTGTTTCTCTGTTTCTGTTTCTGTCTCTCTTCTCTGTCTCTCTATGTCTTTCTCTGTCTCTTTCTCTCTCGCTATTGCTCTCGCTGTCTCTGTCTCTGTCTCTCTGGTTCTCTCTCTTGCTCTCTTTTTTCTTATATATCTCTCTTTCTCTGTCTCTCTGTTTCTGTCTCTCTTTCTCTGTCTCTCTGTTTCTGTCTCTCTTTCTCTGTCTCTCTGTTTCTGTTTCTGTCTCTCTTCTCTGTCTCTCTACTTCTTTCTCTGTCTCTTTCTCTCTCGCTATTGCTCTCGCTGTCTCTGTCTCTGTCTCTCTGGTTCTCTCTCTTGCTCTCTTTTTTCTTATATATCTCTCTTTCTCTGTCTCTCTGTTTCTGTCTCTCTTTCTCTGTCTCTCTGTTTCTGTCTCTCTTTCTCTGTCTCTCTGTTTCTGTTTCTGTCTCTCTTCTCTGTCTCTCTACGTCTTTCTCTGTCTCTTTCTCTCTCGCTATTGCTCTCTCTGTCTCTCTGTTTCTGTCTCTCTTTCTCTGTCTCTCTGTTTCTGTTTCTGTCTCTCTTTCTCTGTCTCTCTGTTTCTGTTTCTGTCTCTCTTTCTCTGTCTCTCTGTTTCTGTCTCTCTTCTCTGTCTCTCTACGTCTTTCTCTGTCTCTTTCTCTCTCGCTATTGCTCTGTCTGTCTCTGTCTCTGTCTCTCTGGTTCTCTCTCTTGCTCTGTTTTTTCCTATATATCTCTCTTTCTCTTTCTCTCTGTATCTGTCTCTGTCTCTGTCTGTCTGTCTCTCTCTCTTCTCTCTCTCTCTCTCTCTCTCTCTCTCTCTCTCTCTCTCTAAAGAAATAGGAATATCTTAATATCTTAGATGTACAGTGTGGTTGTCAGCCTGTCCGTCTGTCTGCCTGTTTATCCACCTGTCTCCATGTCTCTATATTTTAAATGCGTTTATCGCCCATCTGTGTGTATAGTCTACAGTATCTGCTTTCTGAAGTGTCTCGCTGTCCGTTTGTCTGTTTCGTTTCATTCGATTCCACTGCCATTCCATTTCCTCTGTACGTCGGTCACAAGTTTCAGTCAGTGTGTTTATTCTTTTTAATGTTATTATTTTATTAAAATAAATGTTCTACTACTACTACCACTACTACCACTACCACTATTATCATTATTACTATAAGTAGTAGTAGTAGTGGTAGTAGTAGTAGTGGGAGTAGTGGTAGTAGTAGTAGTAGTAGTGGTGATAGTAGTAGTAGTGGTAGTAGTGGTAGTAGTAGTAGTAGTAGTAGTAGTAGTAGTATAACTATTATGCCTATTATTAATTTTACGAGAGGCAAGTGTAGTTCGAGAAAGGAAAAATTCTCCGAAGACTATGAATGGCATATATTGGTTGCTGGTGTTAGTATTATTACTCCTTAACTTAATGTGTCCATAATGTAGCTTGATCGGTGACACAAACTGTCTGATTAAACAACGACCCCATTCATAGTTAAGGTGTATAACGCCTTTAGACGTTGTAGCCTACATGCTTTGTAAGAGATCGTGTTGTATTTTCATTTAAGATGTCTTGTATAAAATTTAAAATGGTAGTATGTGTATACTGATTATAAAATTTAAAATGGTAGTATGTGTATACTGATTATAAAATTTAAAATGGTATTAGGCGCATATGGTTAAGGTGCGTATTGTGTATTTGGGTTTTTGTATAGCGCCTTTTAAGTAATTCGAGATAGGGTTTGAAATGCGATCGAATGGGATGATATGGCATACGTCTTGAAGAAGTATTGGGACGTGATACCTGTAATGTTCAAGGTAACTGAACATTTATAACATCGTTTAAGTACCTCCCAAAGTAGTTGTGCTGTATGAAGTCGTGTGTAGTATACACAGTGGAGTAATGTAGTGGAGTAATGTAGTGGAGTTGTGCGGTGGACGTGGTTGGGTAGCAGGTGGTGATGCGTACTGGAAGAGTAGCAGAAGGCGATTGGGATATGCAGCGAAGCATTACGATGAGCTATATAGCATACGAATAGTTTAGACTTAAGTGGTGTGCGTATATTAGGGTAGTATAGGACGAGGTAGCAGAAAGCTCAGTCAGTCTGAGTGGGGTTGCTGTGTGAATGAAGTAGTGATATATCGTAGTGAACTAGTTTGATGCGTATGGGGGTAGTTTAGAATGAAGTGGTTGCGTCGTGAGCTACTTGAATAGGGTGAAGTGGTGTTATATCATCTACAGACGATGAGGCTGTTTCATGACTAGAATACGTATAGGGCGATACAGTATCATGCGTAGGGAGGTGGTATAGGGTGAAATGTATGCGTTAGGGGTGGTGGGGTCGTTTCATGACTTGAGCCAAGCGTCACAGACGACGAGGGATAGGGTGATGCGCTTTTTCGTATCCGGTTCGATCATCTTGCGAATCAGCGCCTCGCACTCGGGACTCAGTTCCGGTGGCAACAAGTAGCTTCCGGTCAGCTGATCCTTGACCATTCGAGCGAGGTTGGCGTCGTCAAACGGAAGCATCCCTGCCAACATGGCGTAGAGGACGACGCCGAGGCTCCAAACGTCGGACAACATGGCGTTGTATGGGATGCCGCGCACCACTTCCGGTGCCGCGTAGGCTGCGCTGCCGCAGAATGTCTCGCACAGAACCCGCATCTTCGTGACTGGATCGACCATCTTCCTGGCGAATCCGAAGTCGCACAGCTTCGGTTCCGAGCAACTGCCGACCAAGATGTTATCGCACTTGATGTTCCTGTTCAAGGAGAGTGAAAGTAAGACAGACAGTTAGTGCCTCTCAACTGCGAGAAAGTTACCTAAAAGGGTAGCCTATAAAACAAGTGGGGCACGGTGGTCAATCAGTAACGCGTTTGGTCAATGATCATGCGGTTGCGGGGTCGACCCTGAGCAAGTTGTTTGCGCACACCGTGCCTCTGTCACCAAGCAGTAGGCCCTATAATTTGGTACCGGCATAAGCTGGGAAGTAAACGGCAAGTCCTGTGATGCACTGACCCCGTGTTCAGGACCTTGGGATTCGTCCATTGCCGGTTCAAAGGCTTAAAAAAGGAGATGAGCGCCTCCACTACGTCTCACTTGTGGGATACGGGACACAGTATACTTACTTTTCTATAAAACAAGGTAATGTAAAGCTCTCAGGGTATGTTAAAACAAGGTAATAAGGTTACGTATTGTAAGTCTTAACTGGAATAGGATAAGATGATACGTGCCTTGGAAGTTAAGTCATTACTGCGTGACTTTCGCTAATTTGAATGTGCTTCATCTACATTGAGAATTCTATCAAGGCTTAACAATTCAGACACAGATGCCTTTCATTCAGCTGCGTGCACATTTGCGACGAGCTGGAATGAAGAGGTCACGAACAAGAGACTTCCGTGCATTTCATTAGCGTACGTAAGATCGGCGCAAAATCATTGAATGGAGGAACTGGACATTCCTCTTTCACAGATCCTATCCTGACTCCCCTTCTTCCTCTTATCCATCTTTCCACTCCAATCCCAAACATCACCCACCGTAGCTGCCACGCTGTCTCTCTGCCTGACTCTTGGATCTTGACCTGGAACCGAACACTTTTTGCCTATCGATTTTGTTTCGACTGAGCGCCTGTGAATAAGCTGGTCCCCGCGACGTGGCTTTCGTTGGGCGCTGTAGAAATCTTGGGATTACGATTACGATTCCTTGTAACACACCTTCAACATCAACTAAAGGCCACACTAGTGTGCAGAACACAATTGTGTGGCTGAGGCATTACAGTTGGTGCCAAATTCTAAAGAAGACACCAAATCTGAATCCTGGATGAAATGCTGCGTGGTACCTGTGAGCAACGTTCATCGAATGGAGGAACTGGACGGCGCTGAGAATCCCGAAGAAGATGTACTTTGCCAGGGACTCGCAGAGGCGTCCCCTGGCGGTGATGTAGCCAAGGAGGCTTCCTCCAGGGGCTTTCTCGACGATCATGCACGTGAAGTCCTCCTGAGGAAGGATCTTGTACGTACGCAGGATGTTTGGGTGGCGAAGACGCTGGACGAGGCTGAGCTGGCGAGGAAAGAACTTCTTCAGGTACTCTGTAGTCAGCGAATGGTGCTCGATGATTCGCACTGCCAGCTGCTTCTGGTTGATCACCTGTCAACGACCCACGTGATCTCAAAGGAGTCCGTTCTACAACGTAGGCCTACATAATACAAGGATGGTAGGCCTACAAGGAATTCACTGACTATATGAGTTGCTGCCGATCATCTTAGGCTAGGTGGTGTGTTGCAGGAAGCGATCACTGCAACGAGGCGAAAAAGTTGGATGGAATTCGAGTCGCAAGTGTTGCCGAAGATCGCTGTTTTTTACTCACTTCAAAGAGACTGTCGGCGCCGAACATACAGTCAGTTGGGTTTGGATATCTTCAGCAAATAGTTATATTTCACCCAGAGCAACAAAGGAGGGCAGTACAGGTGCATATGGTCGTAGGGGCTCGAGAGCCAAGCCGTGTGGCGTCCAAATGAGTGACAACACAGAGGACCAGGAGAACTCCGAAACCATACAGGACATGCGACCATTCGCCAGTGAGCGAAGCTTTAGCCTATCAAGTTGTTGACTGATGAAAAAGCCAAATGAGACTGAAAGTCGGCGCAGTTAAATCAAGTTTTTACATATCATGACAGTTTCGACGATGCTGTTTGTAATATACAAAGGCCTATATAAATTATATGTGCGAAAGCCAAAGCTCATGGCGACTTCACCACTGGTAAACGAATGGAAGTTGCATTATTCAAAGCAACAACTAGCACACAAAGTTCATATCAATTCCGGTACATAATGTTAGAATATAGATCCAGGAGGTATTTCTTCCATCATTTAAGCCAGTGAAGAGAAAGTCTAAAGACGTTATACTGTATATAATCGTAATCGTAATCTCGAGATTTCTACAGCGCTCAACGAAAGCTAAGTCGCGGGAACCAGCTTATTCACAGGCGCTCAGTCAAAACAAAATCGATAGGCAAAAGGGTCAAGATCCAGGAGTCAGGCACTCAGACAGTCGGACGGCTACGGTGGATGCTGTTTGAAATTGAAGCGAGAAGAGAGATAAGGGGAAGAGGAAGAATCAGGGTAAGATTTCTGGAAAAGAAGTGTTTTCAGTCTTGAGTGAAAGACCAGCGCAGAAACTGAAAGAGGTGAAGTGTTGGTGAGTTCGTATGATTGACCAGACAACTGTCGCAATTCTGGCGGGAGTTTATTCCAAAGGGGTGGTGCAGCTATGGCTATGGAGCGATTTCCAAATTTTAAGGATGAGGTGACGGGAGGACGAAGTGTTAGGACAGATGAGGAGCGGGTTGAACGGAGTGGCTGGATAGTAAATAATTGACGAAGATAGGAGGGTTGGGAGGATTGAAGTGTGTTGTAGGTGAGGGATAAGACTTTGTACTCTATTCGTTCTGGTATTTTAAGCCAGTGCAGTGATATAGCTGTCCAGTTAGCCTACATACTTAAAACGAAACGATCGAATGACTGAACAAGCCAGGGAAATATTATATATATATATATATATATATATATATATATATATATATATATATATATATATATATATATATATATATATATATATATATATATATATATATATATATATATATATATATATATATATATATATATATATATATATATATATATATATATATATATATATATATATATATATATATATATATATATATATATATATATATACCTTCTCGCAGTCCATAAGGTAGCCGCGGGCTCCTGGGGTGGCGAACGATGCAAGGAGTCGATATCCACTGAACTGCAACAGAGCCGCCACTCGGTCGACGAGACCTTGCGAGATCTCCTGCGCCATATAAAGGGCCACGAAATAACCAGGGAGACGATGTAGTTAGTGATAGCGGAGAGGGAGGCGTTTCCTGAAGATCATTACAGCATCTCTGATATTTCCTCCAATCCGAGATATCAGCGTTTCTCTGAGTCAAAATGGTCGGCTCCCGAAATCCTTTGCGTCGCTAAATTTCTAAATATCACTTTGTACGTCGACACGATGGCCAGTTAGCTACATCGGTAAGCGCGTACGCCAGGAAAGCCTCTATGCGGTGAGGATCCTCGGTTCGCGTCCCATTCGTGGCTTATTTCAGAGTTTCAGAGATTTGAATCTCGGGCTAGTACCGTCCGTGCACAGGGACCTTAAATGGCGTGTAGCGGTGGTGAAGGATCTCACCCGATAGGGTCGAGGCCACATGGTCGCAATAGAAAACGTGAACAATTTACAATTTTTTTTTCAATTTTACGTGTTTGGTATCTGATCAGGGAATCTTTGTTGATCCTAGGTAGCACAGGAATCACGTTATAGTAGAACTATAGCTGTAGTTGGCCTGTAGCTACGGCATACATCGATAGAATATTTGTGATGGTGTATGGTCCAACATTTGAGGGTGCATTCGGGCGTTTCTGAATTTAGAGGATTACTAAGACGCCCGAAATTCGCCTGACTTTTTCACAGAACTCGGCCTTCAAAAAGGCAGAAGAGCAGTTCCGTAACATGGGGCGTGGTTTACTGCAGCATACAGTTTGGGTTATTTGCGAACATCCCACCCAGCAAATCCACTCACGCTTTGCGCCATATTGTCTCAATTTGCGAAATCAGAAAACCTCACTTTTGCACTGACATTGCAGATTCTTAATACACTATACTAAGCCTAACCTGTTCAGTTGAGAGGAGAGAGAGAGGGCTACTTCGACAGCGGTAACCCGGTGACCGATAAGCTTAAATATATCAGACAGACAGAGAGACAGAGACAGACAGACAGACAGAGGAAGGGAAAAGGAGAAAGGGAGGGAGAGGGAAGGAGAGAGGGAGGGAGGGAGAGAGAAAAGGAGAGAAGCAGTGTTAAGTTGCATCACACGAGCGTACAGTAGTTATATTTCTGGAAAGAAATTTCCGCATCTGAAAAAGTAAATGCTTATCACATGGAGTCAAGACTAAATAATAGTGAATGGAGCAGAAGCTCAGTTTGGTCAATTAGGAACAACTGTGAAATTCTATACAAGTATAATAAATTCTACAGATTATAATAAATAAATCAGCTGATTGTGGTAACGTCGCAGCAGCCCAGTTCTATGGCCCCTACCTCCAAAATCCAACCCTGCATAGCAATGTGCAAAATCTGTTGACTGCACCATCTTGTTTAAGCTTGTAACTTTAATAAGAAGAATTCAGATTATGATGATTATGATGATATGTGTTCTGCTGGTCTTTGCTCTTAGATTCCACCAAAGCAGAGATATTTAATCTGTAGATATTCATCAATTCCGTACTTGGATCCCTCTGTCCCGATACCAGACTCTTTGACGCCGCCAAATGGCGCCTCAACAGAAGACATGATGCCTTCATTGATGCCAACCATTCCAACCTGGAGTCGTTCCGCTACTCGCCACACCTGACTCACATCTCCCGAAAAGAAGTACCCTACAAAAGGAGAAAAAACAGGTTTATATTGTTCAATTTAATTCTCTCTCCAAGGGCAAACTCAGTTGAGCATAGCCGTAAGCACAATGTGTCTATCACCACACCCTTTCTCTCTTGGGCCTTTCTCCATGCAGTATGCAGGCCAAAAACCGTCATTCCAGACCCTTTTCAACTGTTCTGGTCCACATAACTCTGGGTCTACCATGTGGCCTCTTCCAGTCCCTGGGGACTTTATTTATCGCTGCTCGTAGGGCTCTCACATGGTCTGGCTGGCTCTAGATCTTGGAACTGTCTGCCTGGTGACCTGTGGCATGACCTTCTCAGCCTTTCTCCCCCTCCACTCCACAAGCGCTTGAAGACCTACTTGTTCCCCAGTGTTTCTTGGTCGTCGGGCCGGAAGCGCCTCTCATGAGTATACCTTGAAGTGGCACTTAATAAATTTTTGATACGATTATGATGGGGCTCTTCAGCTGAGGCCCGTGTAAAGTGTCCAAGGAAATGCAGTCGATGTTCCCAGACGATGGCAGAGACTGGTACAGTAGCTGTCCTAGCTCTGCTCTCTGCGTTGGTGAAGTGGTCTGTTTAATAAGAGATCTTGAGAATCCTTCTCAGGAACCACATGTTCAATTTAACTGAACCTTGAGAAATGTCTCTCCTTATTAAGTCACATTAATTCTAATCTAACCTCATCACCCAATGATGAGCTTGACATTACATATTACGCTCAGAGGTCCACAGTAACCACCAACCTGCAAGGCCTGATGACGTAGAATTTGCGATAGCAACTGCTTCCTCTTCAGTCTTGAACCTGAAGATATTAAAAAACTGGACTTGATTTCATTGAATGATGACTGGTATTTTCCAATTAATGACACTAAGCTTTTACACATCTGTACGATCAATTAATCCTTCAGTATTTTACTTTAACGTAATGGCTTGATAATGAATCATTTTCATAGTTAATCAACAACAGAATGACAGTGACTGATACTAAAATATGACAATTAATGCCTCTAGTTTTTCGTAATTTCTCATCTCCACACAAACACAATGTCATTAAAACCAGAGTTTTAAAACCAAAGGCAATAATTAAAACTCATTTTAGAACCGTGACAGGCCACAGCCCAGAAAAGTCAACTACAAAAGCCAGAGCATCAAGGCAGCAATTTTTAGGCACTTCTGAATTCTGAAAACTGAGAAGAGATATCTAACCAATTCCAAACAAAACTATAACAAACTCAAACACTCCTCTTCAAGCCAAAGCTCTAGTGCCTTTGTAATAAATGTTTCTGCTACTTCCACTAGAAGAATAAAATGTCAAAAAACACAATAAGAAAAATCTGCCAATAAATGCACCCAGTTAGAAATTGTTCAAACGAATGAAGGAAGAACAATATTGTCAACAGGGTGAAATCCTACTTCATAACTGGTGCCAGAGGTCCAAATGTTTCCTCCCTAGCACACAGCATGTCTTGTTTGACGCCCGTAATAAGAGTGGGCTCAAAAAAGTTGCTATCCACTCCACGTCGTTTTCCTCCCAAAACAACAGCAGCTCCTTTCGATACTGCATCACTAACATGGTCTTCAACCTGACAACAGAACGTCATAAAACAATCTCGAGAGTAATAGTGATTCTTGAGGACTGAGAACAAATCTGGATATCACAGAAACAAAACAGCTTCAAAAAAGGAGATGGTGTTGAAGCAATGGACTGTTCAGCGGTAAAACCTCAGAAAATGAGGTACTCAGAACATTAATACAGGCCACCTTACCTCAAAGTGATATCCTTTACACAAAATCTTGCAAAGGTAACATCACCTTTCCGCACTGGTTAACCTTTTGTGCAAGTACATAAATAAACGGTCTTACTTCTTCCTGAAGTGAGTCTACCTGCTTAAGAAAGTAAAATTATCGACCTCCTTGTGACTTTACGTTCTTATTTACGTGACTTTACAATCTTACAATCTAGTGCTGTTACCTTCTTGGCTGCACTGCTGTTGATCAGTGGACCTTGTGTAACACCATCTTCAAATCCATCACCAACTTTTAGCTGCTTAACGGCACTTGCCAGCGTTTGCACAAAGCGGTCGTGCACTCCTTCCTGCACCAGGATCCGATTGGTGCAGACACACGTCTGCGTGCAATTCAAGCACAGATTATCACTACACGTATAATAAAAGCGATTATGATTTCAAAATCATTATGATTTTGAGTGGGACGCTAAGGACATCTAATGATAATGCCTCGCACTGATGATGGATGTGATGATAATGACAATGCTTCCCTGTCGTCTATTCTGTAGCGCGCTTCATCTGCGATCCAACAATTGCGGGTTTGAGTCTGTGGTCTACTCGGAAGCGCCAGTGGCAGATCCAGGATTGCTTGCATAGGGGAAGGGGATTTTCTGCTGAAAGTGATGAATACAATGTAACGGTGATGATGATGGTAATACAGTGAAAGTGATGATGCTGGCAACTGCATCAACATTTAATTGCGGATAAGGTAGCTGTTACTCCTACCTGTCCACTGCACCTGAATTTCGATGCCATAGCACCAGCCACCGCAGCATCGACATTGGCACTGTCAAATACAATGAAAGCGGCATTTCCACCAAGTTCCATCGACACTCTCTTTACAGTTCCAGCCGACTGGCTCAGCAGAATCTAAAAAGCATGGCATCATATATCAGAATAGCACTGTTATGATTCAATCAACAACACATTCACAACAAACTTACTGAGTTAACTGATTAAGTTACTGATTGACTGATTGATTGATTAACCCACTGATTTGTAAACTTTACTCTGATTGACTGATGATCTGGTTGACTGATCAGCTAATATAACCGACTGACTTAATGATTCACTGACGTTTTGGGCAATTCAAACTCTTTATTTTAATGCAGCTTCATGACAGAGAGTCCATGCTGCAACCAGACTCGGTTAAGCTCTGGGCTGAATCATGAAGCTGACAATTTGTGGTCGTCATGAAACCTTTCTAGGAAATGCCACATTGCTGGATCACAATTATTTAATAATATACAACTGTACATGTTTGTTTTTGTTGACACGATGCTAGCAGTCGCAGTGAAGTTAAGACAAATCAAGCTGAGTTAGTACTTGGATGGGTGGATGTCTGTGGAATACCATGCTTCCATCTTTTAGTAGTAGTAGTAGTTCCTTCTTACGGCATCAGGGGCCGTTGACGTCACCCTCCTTCTTTAACCAGGCTTGGGTCCTGGTACTACCCAAGTACGGCAGTGGCAGAGTTAAACTTCCATCTTTTAATGATTGGCAAATGCACATCAATGCAATTTGGGGGGTTAAAAAAGAGGTGCCTTGTGATTGATTGGATCGCTGCAACTGCATTCATGCCTTAGCCAAATAATTGTTCAACCTCAATACCACTCCTCTTTGGGCAAGGTAGCCGAATGGACAGAGCGCTCGGCTTGTAATGCAGAGAGTACGTGTTCAAGCCTCCGTTCAGCTGGTTGCTGTGTAGGGACCTTGTGCCCATCCTTTACTCACAAGCGCTCAGTGCCACTGACTGATGCTAAGTCATTAGACAATGGCACTTAATACATAACATTTGCAAGAGTTTCTGTGAAGGTGTATAAACGAGTGTTGCTTTTATTATGTCACCATCAGCCAAAAATCCCTGCTGATTGTTATTTACAATTATCTTGCCTCAAAGCCAAAAAATGTGCAAAGCCACCTTGCCAACAGCTGTCGAACCAGTGAACGAAATTTTAGACACTAGTGGATGCTGACAAAGCAATTTTCCAACGGCCGGAGTCTTTTCACGTGAGCTGGTGATAACATTCAGCACACCGGGAGGAAAACCAGCTTTTTCTGCCAACTAAAGCAAAGATGTATGAATTAAAAGACCAAAACAAAAATTAATGAGAGAAATAGAAAAGTATAAAATATCTAAAACAATTATTATTATTACTAAAAATAACTAGTACTGGATATCTTACAAAACATAAAACATAAACCAATTTCTTTCTAAAAATCTGAAAAAATTTAAAATGCACAGTACAAAATTTTTTTAATTGTTAAAATTCCCATATAATTGAAATAAATCATAGATAAATGAACATAAATAAATCTGAATGTCCTTAACTTATGAAAAATTATTCGAAATAATAAAACACTTCAGGTTTTGTTCATTTAGAAGAGAAACGAAGAATAAATGGCCGAGGATAAATAATCATAAAAATTTTGCTGACTCGGACCTCACAAAGCGCCAGAGCAGAATAAGGAGTGTCCTCTGACGGCTTCAAGACGACCGTACAACCAGCAGCCAAAGCAGCTGACGCCTTACGAGTTATCATCGCATTTGGAAAATTCCACTGAAAAGACAAAATCGAGAAGAAAAGCAGATTTTAAATTAGCACAATATTCAGCAACAAAGTTCAAGATAATAATTAATTAATCTAAGCATAAACAAAGACAAATAACAAAATACCAAAGTGTATTCAGAAACCCAACTAAGTTGGTTAGTTTAGGCAGTTTCGATCAGCCTTTGGAAATGTAATTCAGGTCAGAATGGCATCATGGAAATAAGAAGTCAACAAGAAATTACTAACAACACGTACCTCCCTGACCTTTGTTTGTTTGTTTGTCTGCTGGCATCGACCATCAATCATGGAGGAGCTCTACTACCAGTTTGCCTGCTACTGATGAATGCCAACCATGCACAGACCTGATGGACCAAGGGACATCCAGAACATCTGGACACTGTGTCTTCTACCATCTGTGAGGAGTACCAGTTGGTGAGCATAATGGAGGATGGTCACCCACTCATGTACTAACCAGGCTCCATGGTGCTTAACTTCACTGCAAGCTTCAGATCATCAGTACTAAGTGGCCAATTAAAATTCAAACCTTGTCACTGATATCTGAGAAAGTACATAATGATGATGATGACCAGGAGCAGAAGGAGCAAGAGAAGGAGGAGGAAGAGGAGAAGAAGAAGGAGGAAAAGAGGATGGTATTACTGGAGTAATAACCAAACGATTGATAGATTTTTCTGAGTCTTACCGGAGTTATCATTCCTGCAACTCCAACTGGCTGTCTAATGGTCACAAGTCGTTTTGTTGCTACAGGTGATGGAATTGTTTCACCGTAGATACGCCTTGCTTCCTCCGAAAACCACTCCACAAAAGAAGCACCATATGCTATCTCACCACGAGCTTCAGACAATGGCTTTCCCTGGAAAGAAAATGACATCTTTAGCAACAATCCAATTTATGTAATGTCTCAAAAAACGAGGAGATCAATGGAACTATCACAGATACAATGATGCAGCAAGAAGCAGTTGTTTTCTTAAGGTCTTCTGCCTCTGTACCCAATGCAATGCTCAGCCTCATTCTTCAGCTCTTGTTATATCCATCGTGAATCATACAGTATCAATAAATCATTGTTGGCTTTCTTTCCATCCATTCCTTCCTCAATGTTTGTTTTATGAAGAAAACCCTTCTTACGATACAACCAATCCATTGCTGTTGTGACAACAGAAAAAAATGGTTATATAAAAAGATCACTGAATCCTCTAGCTTGTAGTGATCTGTGACCTTCCTTCTTCCATTATTCTTTGGTTTTATGTACTATTCAGCTGACTTTCCATCCTCCTTTCTCATGTTCTAAGTTTTCAGTGCTATAAACAACCTCATCAATACCCTCAGGCTTTTTTGCAGTTCATTAATGGCTGCAAATATTTCATATTTCAACTTGCCTGATAACAAGTGAGCTTCTCCGCACAGTTTTTACTTGCTGTTACCTACACAGGTATGTAGCCCTTCCACAAAATCTCTTCAGTTGCTTCTGGCATCATTGAAGTCATGCAGAAGCCTGCCCTGCTTGTCCTAGCATGCAATTCCTCCACCAATTCTTCCAGTTTCTTTGCCATTTTCTTAAAATGAGATTGTATCTTCCCCGACTTTCCTGTTTTGTTTTTGTGCTCCTCTTTTCAACAATTTCTCAAACCTTGTCTAAATATTGCTTTTCTTGATGTCACTATTTATTTTGCTCTGCGAGCAATATGTCCTTTGCCACAGTTTCTATGCAGATGTCCCCTATATGCTACTATCCCAGAACATAATGCGAAACTGAAAATATACGTTCAGGTTATGTAACCCTTCTCGTATCATGTCTGTCTGGTTGTTGAACATTTCACCCGTTACATTTTCTTTAACCGTAAGATTATTCAACCCCGGAATTATGATAAGGGCTTCATACAGTTGACGATGACAAATAATAAACTGACAATTACCTTTACACTGCATTTCTGGCTTACCATTTCTGCTGTTAGGAGTTTAGCTAGCTCTTCTTGATTCTCCATTATCTTATTATACCAACTTCTAAGTAACAAACTTCTCTCCTACAAAACAAAACCAATACATCAACATTAACCTATTTTATCCGGACACAGCTTCATATCCGATTATACATAACCTGCTTTCCATTAAATTAAGGATCATGGATGTGCGGACATCCGTACAGCATTCATGTTCGTAATCGTAACTGTAATCTCAGAATTTCTTAAGCGCTACTTAAAAGCTAAGCGTATGGCACCAGCTTATTTATGAGTGCTGCGTCAAGCCAGTGGGGTTGTCCAAAGATGTCAAATCAAGAACCAAGTCAAGTTGCCAGAAGACCAGAGAGAGAAAGGGAAAAGGAGCTGTTAGGGAGGGTTGTGTAAAAGCCAAGAGAAGTGGGAAGGCAGCAGATTCAATGGATCAGGGTGGGATTTCTTGAAATTGTGAGACCAGTTTTGAATGGAACACCTGAGGCTAATAGACAGACGTTCAACTGTTCCCTGTTAGTCCGTGGGACTGTGAGGGTCCCATCCGAAGCATATCTGTTGGACCACAGCAGATCTGCTTTCTGCGTTTTACACCAGATGACATCATTAACAGTATAATTACAGAAGAAAGGCTAGAAAGCTGTAAAGCTAGAAAGCCATTCTGTAGACAAGGTCACATTTAATTTTCCACTAAACCATAAATCCACAGCAGCAATGGCAACTACAGAGGTCAAGACCTAATTGAAGACCAGCTTAAAATATTATCAATTTAAAACAACAAAAGCCAGAATATCTTAGGTTTAGGGTCGGAAGATATCAACACTTACCTTAGCAAGCACATTCTTCCACGTCTGAAAAGCCTTGTGAGCCCATTCCACGGCCTGTCCAGCATCTTCTGCATCCATATCAGGAACATTCCCAAGGACCTTGTTGTTCGAAGGATTAACAACTGAAAACAAAACAAAACACGTCAGACAAAAGGACAAATAAAAAGATGAAATGAACAAAACTAGGATTATCTTTGATCTTTTAATTGTCAGTGCAACTGTTGGTGGGGTTGTAAGAAGGAAAGGGTAAATACTAGCTTGCACGCGCATCAGTTGAGGGTGTACTTGTATCCAATACAGACAACAGTAACTGTACCACTTGAGATTAGAATAGCAAATTCAGTTTAAGACATCACGCTAGCCTGAGGCTGTGCAGTAATATGACGTTAGTTGATCCACCCTCTGCAGATCTGCACATCGTGCAATGGAGCTTCTCCATTCATCTCTGTCAAATGCTAGTCCTCCTGCCTCGTCCCATGACATCTCCAAACATCCAATGTTGTCTCTGATGATCTCTGGCCAGTTCTTCCTTGGCCGTCCCTTCCTCCGTTTCCCTTCAGGAATCCAGTTCATTGCTTGAATGGCTCTTCTATCTTTGCTCAGATAAATTATATGTCCCATCCATTACCTCACACTTATTGTGACAGACTGTTTCACTCTCACCTTTGAATGTGGCTCCACCTTTTGCTGCAACCCACTTGCCATTGACATAGGATTTGTCGCGTAAGAACCCGAAAGTGACGAAACGAACCAGAAAGGAATTTGAAAGAACTATTCGTTGCTTCAGCAAAGTCTGCAGCATTTTGTATACAAGAAAACTGGTGTATTGTAAAACACAAGATGTAATTTGACACACAAATGAAAAACTCTGATCTTTCACTATAGTCTCCACATAGAGCTCTGCACTGCCCCAAATCCCCAACACATACAACAGAAACATTCCATCTCAGCAGCATCAGATTGGCTTTCCAGACTGGATCTCTCACTGATTTAGTGGTCTTATGTTGTTGAATACCAGTGAATGTGCTGCAGTCTTTTAAACTTATGTGTGGTGTTGAGAATTTGCAGAAATAGAACAGATTTGTGGTTAAATCTTGGTGTGGCTTTGGCAAAGCCCTTGTAATTGTAATCTGACATTTATAAAGTGCCACTTCAGGAATAGACTCATCAGAGGCGCTCCTGACCTGAACCAGTGAGACCACTGTCAAACAATACAGACTTCAGACGCTTGCGAAACTGCGGAAGGGACAAACTGAGGAATTCAATCCGGACCTTTTGGGGAAAGGCTATTCCAGCTATCAGGTCCAACTTAGGCAAAGCTTCTAGACTGCGCTGTAGCAGTGTGCATATGAGGGACAGTCAGGAGTCCAAGGGAGGCCGACCGGAGAGTGCTACGGCCTGGAACCAAGGAGACCGAAATGCAGAAGTCCCTAAGATATGATGAAGCAGAGCCAACGAGACAATTACGCATAAGCGTTAGGATCTTGAACTGGATACGCTGCTGAATGGGAAGCCAGTGCAGAGTGTCCCGCATAAAGGAAGTTATATTGCCATACCTGGGGACGCCTCCAATAAGACGGGCAGCAGCATTGAGAACAGACTCGAGCTTGGAAATATTGGCAAGTGAGAGTCCAGCAAAGATAGCGTTACCAAAGTCCACCCTGGTGCAGATAGGGGCATGAATTAGAGTAGTAATGGCATGAAAGGAGAGGGAGCGGCGGATGGTACGAAGCTGACGAAGGTGGTAAAATCATAATAGTAAACTCAAAACAATTAAAAGCTAGTGTATTGCATCAGGCTATTCATGATGTGCATTGAAGACGGAGCTTTTGCTATTCTAGCAAGATCCGAATCTAATGGCAAGGTTTAGATGTGCAGGATATCAACGTGAACTTAGCATAATACAGGAAAACTAAGATAAACAACAGACTCAGTTTCAGTACGGTTATCAGAGTTAATGTTATTAATTTATTAAATTCATCATTTATTCATGTGTACAATGCTCATTTGGGGCAAAATGCCATATATAATATATCGGCCTATGCATGAACTCATTTGAAAGGTTGCAATATGAAGGAGGCAAAAAAGTCTACACTAGGCACGTTTCACGTACTCAAAGTGCCAAGTACAAGCTTCTCTGCCAATTATAATAAAGCACAGTTAGAAGTATATACAATGCAAACAAAGGCATTATCTAATCGTAATCCCGATATTTCTACAACGCCCAAAGAAAGCCACGTCATGGGGACCAGCTTATCCACAGGCGCTCAGTCAAAACAAAATCCATAAACAAAGTGTTCGGTTTTCATCCTTTTCATCTAAACCTTATTCTCACAACAAATTACAATGTAAGCAACCTTTATTACACCACATAAAAATCTATGCACATGTCAAAAGATAATTTAATGACACCTGTTTTCTCTGGACCGTTCTTACATGAGATTAAGCAGATATAACCCCTCTCACCACCGCAGCTGTAAACAGCGTCTGTAAGCACCATACCTCGTGGCCATCTGACTGTCCGCCTGCCTGACCATTGGATCGTGACCTGAACCGAATCTGACCTTACCTGTCTATCTATTTTGTTTTGACTGAGAGCATGTGAATAAGCTGGTTCCCGCGATGTAGTTTTCTCTGGACGCTGTATACAAGGCTCTTAATGGTCTTCTACCAGACTATATATCCGACTTCTGTATTCGAACAGCCGACAACCAGAACACATATCAGCTACGGTCCTCGTCGAGGAATCAACTGCATGTCCCGCGTTCTTCCAAGAAGTTCGGCGAACGTTCCTTCACTGTTGCCGGACCCACTGTGTGGAACAGTCTTCCTGAGAATGTGACGAATGCCCCATCGCTGGACACATTCAAGTCACGACTCAAGACACATCTTTTTAGGATATCTTATGACTGCAGTTGATTTTTGAACCCTTGTACTGCGCCCTTTTCTTCGGCCTCGGCTGTGCTACGGCGCTATATAAATTGTCTTGTTATTATTATTATTATTATTATTATTATTATTATTATTATTATTATTATTATTATTATTATTATACATACAATCCCGAGATTACGATTACCCTCGCTACAGAATTGCTAGGTTTCAAAGTCATAATTCCTCTTTTGCGAATATTCTAACCTTTGCGGTGCAAAGCATTTTTGACTCAATCCACAAACTCGGCAGAGGAAACCTAAAACTTAATATTCGAACTATAATCTTTATAAACTTTGAATTTGCATTTCTCAAAGTCGTTGCTCTCCGAGCACAGCTCGGCTTATACTCAGAGTGTACTCTGGAACAAAAGCGGGTAGAATAAGAAAAATCGAATACTGAGTATATTTGGTAAACTAGCTATTATTAATTGCACAGTGTTTGTTTACAGTGCATAAAATTGCAGATTTGAATAAAACGGTTCCCGCGACTTGGCTTTCGTTGGGCGCTGTAGAAATCTCGAGATTACCATTACGATTACGATATGTTTTAACCAGCATAAGGTAGGCCTACTAAAAGTATCCAGCGCCCCTAGATCTGAGTCGATATCGGTTTTCGATATTTCCTCGGTATTTTCTCAAAGTCGGTTGGTATCGGTTTGGTTTTTTACTATAAGAAATTTTTATGTTAAAAATTATGATGTTCAACTTTGATGAACAGTTCTTAAAATGTCTGTAGTTCTATACATTGGCTTTACATTGGCTTCCTGTTCAGCAAAGGATTTGTTTCAAATTAGGACTTACAGTTTATAAAACATTGAACTATGGCCAACCACAATACTTGAAATCAACCCTTATTCCCCAGACTTACCATTATTCCGCAAGGTCATCTGATTGTCTTTCTCTGGTCATACCTTGGGCTAGAACTGTTCTTGGTAAACGAGCATTTTCGGTTGCTGGACCAAAACTTTGGAATTCCCTCCCTGTGTCAGTTCGTTCTCTCAGTCGCTCCTGTCATTTCGTTCTCAACTTAAAACTTACCTGTTTCAAATAGCTTATCCACTATAGGCTGCCTCTCTGTCGTGCTGACTGACCTTCTGGATATCGACCTGATTGTGACTTGGTATTGGTGTGCCATCGGTTGATGCCTTGTGCATTAGACACTGGCGCATTAGAAGTTGCTAATTATTATTATATTATTATACCGACGCCTCATAAAGAATGAAGCAACTACTGGAGCACCATATTTAGGCTAATGCTAGGCCTACATTACTATAGTTTTGTCCAGTAATTAGTCCAACAAGTTCAATCTTCATTTATTCGTCGTCTTCCACTCAAGATTTGAAATTTACTGTAACAAATGGCTCAAGAAAACATCTCCAGCTTATCTGAAGACGCACTTGTTAGATAGTCGTGTCTCAGCAACTTCGTAAGGTTCTTTAAAGGCATTTATATAGCGCCTGCTTTGTAAGTATTCAGATAAATACATGAAAACTGTACATGTCGCAATTCTTCACCAACTGGCCACCCTGTATAATTATTATAAAGTGTTGCAACTAGAATAGAATATTGGGCTTGATGAGCACTTCCGAGAGCTGCAGTCAACAAGTTTAATGCCTTTTCTAGATACAGATTTCCACAGTTGTTTACAAGAACATCGAAGATGTATGAACTGTGACGTCATTTTAGTCTATGTTGTTACTTTCAGTCTATGTTGTTATTTTCATGAGATGAACTTAATCCAACTTCGTTTAGACAGGCATTGGAATACAGTAGTTGTGTCAAAATTGATCCCATAATTGTAAAATTATATTTTCAGGCAACAAAAGAGACTGGCATTACCCCGTTATGTGAATTGTCATCATTGCTGAATACTTTCTCATATGTCATCTGCTTCTGTGACTTTTATTCCCAGATTTGTACAGCTGTCACGATGGTTCTAGCCATGAAGAAGTTAAATCATTTTCATAATGCATTTGGCTTATTATATTTGAAATACAGAACTTTTGAACTGACAAGAACCGTGAATTTCATCTACAAATTTCCAGCTGAAGCACGCACAAGGTTATATAGTTCATCACTTTCACCTGAATGTTTTCGTTCAATTTTCACTTCCACTGAAAAAAGTTTCCAGACATCGACTGGCATCTCAGTTTTTCCAGTACTGCTGTCATCGAACCGTTTAAATCACTCTGATGTGGAACCAACTTTGCCACAGGTGAAGGAAGATGACCTGGAAGAGAGCCACGTCCGAGGAGCCGGCCCCGGTGGTCAGTCGGTCAACAAAACGACCAACTGTGTTGTCCTCAAACATAAACCAACTGGTATTGTTGTTAAGGCAAGTATCTCTATTGTTTTCTATGTTGTCATAGTTGCTCTGAGAAGCTTAATAACTTCAGATTACATTGTGGCGTTTTAACCATGCATAGCAACAATCCAAGAGCTGTTTCCTACCATCGTACTGAAACTGAATTGCATTCTTTCACTGTAATTTTAGCAGATTTTAAGTTGCATTGATAAGTTGTCATGAGATTGTAGTTTGATATCTGACCATATCCGCAAAATGTTGCACAAAATTGTCGGTCTAGTATTCTTCATTTGCTACTACTTAAAGGTTTAAAACCTAAGGGATCACTTCTACTGGTCTTTGGGTGTTACAATTACTACCACTAAATGATTCTAAAAATAATAATATTGTGCTTATCATTATTATAATTATAATATTATTTTATTTGCTTTAGTGCCATTCAAGTCGTTCACTGGAGACAAATAGGAAACTGGCAAGAATCCGTTTGCAGGAACGACTGGATTGGTTCTACAACGGGGAGAACAGCATTGCCGAGCAGGCCAAAAGACAGGCTTCCCAGAAAAAGCGGGAGAGGGAAAAACGGACTAGGGAAAGACTGGAGAAACTGCGAGCATTTAAGGAACGAGAAGGACTTGACTGAGTGTTGTAATGTATTGGTCCTATACTTCTGAACCAAGGTTCAAATCCTGATGTGTAGACCGTACTGTAACGGAGGCCTGTTATTGATCTGTACAAACTGTCATGATGGACTGGATTGATGATGACATATTTGTGCTTCAGGCAAAAGATCCTAAATCCCAGGAACTATCTTTAAGATCCATATTGATGAAGGCATGCAATAGCTTAGTCATTATGTGATCTGTCGTCTGTCATCATCATAGTCATTGTCTTAGTCATCTTGCTAACAGAATGAATGCTTCATAATTTATTACACTGTCTAGGACAGGGATTAGCTTCTACCGTAAGAAGCTTCTTATGTGCTCGTGATAGAGAAAAGTGGTTTACAATGTCTTTACTTAAGGCAGAATTATAGAATCAAAAATACATGTACATATCTTTGTGTTTATGTGCCATTGTTTAGGTCTCTTTTTGTAGTTGAGTGTCATTCTGTCGGCCTTTGTGGCTATGCATCTACCTTTGTTTGTTTGCTTTGTTATGTATCTAATTGTTTGTGTGTTTGTCCACACCTACGATTCCTCACCTAGCTTCATCTTTCTATGCCTCTATTTCACCAGTGGTTGAAGACCACTCTATCAGATCATGGTCGTGTATTGTCATGTCGGGAGAACCTCTTGAGTTTTCTTGAAGAGGCGCTAGATAAATGAGCACTTACAAATTACAAATGTTTGATGCTGTTATATAAATGCAGATGGTACCTACAAGTCGAAATGGTTTAAATAAGACAATATTAACGATGAAAACACAGCGTAATGGATGGAATGTCCAATTTAATCCTACACATTCAGTTAAAAACCACTTTCACAGTTTCATTTCTGTTCCAGTCTATTGATCACAGACTTAGAAATGCAGATCCTTAGCACAAAAAAATCACAATCTGATGAAATGACAGCAAACAGACATATGCCTCACTGCATGGTTTTCAAACCTATGCTAAGCAAATGCTTTGGTTAAATACAATATACATGTAAAAGTTTAAGCAGAAGCAGATGCTGCTAAATTTCTCAACCAAAAGCTAACATGAAAGACTTGATCAATATCGATTGACTAACAGACTAATGAATGTCAACTTTATCACGTTTACTGCTATAATTCATCATACCTGTAGCAATCACCGTTGTTCAATAATTTATCAATTTTTTCAACGAGTTACCAGTAGTACGTGAACTGATCACAAGCACATTGATCTATAATCTCAAGCGCTATCTAAGTATCTGTGTATGTTGAATCAGTCATCATCAAAATCAGCTTCACAGCCTTTTATCCAAATCAAACTGAACCACAAAACTGCCAGTGAAGTTTCAAGTGTGTGCATGTATCAACTTTAAAAAAATGAACATCACTAAGAACCTTTCGTATGTACTGTTTTTTTTAAATTTTTTACTTTTAAAAATAACACAAATATCTGCATCCATAATAAAACTCCCTGTCCTAATTCTTTACATCAAAGTGAAACTCTCTGACAATCTTGTTACTACTTTTTTGATTGGTCCCGTGATTTGCCTGCAGCAGTAGTCTGGTTTCCCACTTTCCTTGGAATGCTTTGCTTTGGGCGAAGTTTTGTAACTGCTGGCATGTGAGGAAGATTAGCACCATTGTCATCCCCAGTTTCTTTCTTTTCCTGCCTTCCAGGTGCTTGCTTCTGAGGAAGACTTCTAGATGGTTTCAGTGCAAGGGCTTTCGTTTTTTCTGCCAACGTTTCCATGGACTCTGCCTTGGATGTAATGGGGTGCCTCATTCTCGGCCAACCTGCAGGGACAGAGGGAGTTTCCAGACTCCGTGTGAGCACCTCAAAGGTTTTGGGGTCAGCACTGTGCTTTGGTTGAGTGGATCCACAAGGTGGCAGTATGCTGACCTTTGACTTTGGTGCATTCAGCAGAACTTTGCTGTCACTGGCGGAGCTTGATGCAGTGGAGTTTCTGGAGTTGTACAGGGAATCTGTCTTTGGCTTTAGCGAAGTGGCTGAAGCACCAGTTCTTACAGTTCTCTGCGACGACGCTCGTCCAATCTGTACATTCAACATTAAAATGCAACCCCTGGTTAAGGTAATTCTTCTATTATTATTATTTTTATTATTACCATATTATTACCACTGTAATTGAAACAAACATTAGTATGGCACTTCTTAAGAATCTCTAGATCATTTTATAAATGGCTGTCATTAAGATGGAAAAATCATCCTTTTAGTCCTGGATGACAGAGTGCTACCTGCATTATATGGAACTGAGTGAATACTGGTTGGAAGCTGTTGGTCCACTAGCCATAATGTGAAGGTTAAATGTGCAGCAGTGGGGAGAAGTATGATCACCTCAAAGTGTTGAGGGCTGAGCCCTCACTGATACCAGACCCTGAAGCTTGCAGCATAATGCAGTTTGCAATTGTTAGAGAGTATATACACCAGAAACTTGAGAAAGTGGTTAACAATAGAATGTCATGGTGCTAAACATCAAAGAACAGTTGGAATCAGTTCGAAAGCACGCATTAATCGTTAATTTAGATAATTAATTTAAGACAGAGTTGCATTTTATTAAGCTAGAGACAGGGGGAGGAAGTTACTGACAATAACAATAATCAATCTGATAAATAATTGTAATAAGTGTAAATATAGAGAAGTTGAAGCATATACATACTCTACCATTTTTTACCGTGAAAAAATATAAAGTGAATTTTTATCGGTAACATCCAGATTTTTTACCAGTAAAAAATTCATTTCACATCATTAGGTGTATATATGTATGTACTTAAACACATTTAAGCAGCATCTTTAGCAACCTCTTTTTAACACCCTCTCATGGGTGCAAAAACATGGCTGTCTGACAGAAGTGGAAAAGTGTAACTTGAGCTGAATATGTTTATTGCATTGTTTATGTGGAACAATTTGTATTTTCAGTAGTAAAATGTTCCCAGAAAACGATGCAATGTATGAGAAACCACAAAGCAGACAGAAGGGCATGCTTGTGGTTTCCTATCTGGCAACCAAATGCATTGTTCATTAATCAAGCTGCTGAAAACAGGAATGAAGAGCATCCCGATGTATTCTGAGGTTGCATCCGACTTTCAAGTCTCCAAAGAGAAGAAGCTCTAAATTATTCTGCCCTTGACCAGAACCAGCGTACTGGCTCTCACATAGTCAAAACATTCAAAAATTATGGCAGATGAACAAATCTGATGGTGCGGCTTAGGATGTACCGATGCCACTGTATCCTGAACTTCAGCAGGACAGCATTGCAACAGTCTAATCATGCCAGAATGAAAGAACAAACTAGAGTCACACAGGCACCAAATGTCCAACAGTAAAACAGCCAGGTGTGCAATGCTCTAGAGAGGTTAACTGGGTAAAGAAGAGTGGAAAATACTCAGAAAGTTGATTTACTGATAACTTTATTCATCTTTTGATTAACTTATTGACTGCAATCAAATATTTAAACATTTAAAATTAAACAGCTGACCAACAAATTAATTGGTAAACTAACCAAAGTTTTCCCTTTACTCATATCAGTTAAGAGTTGTTTCATGGACGTCGTCCTTTCACCAACTTGAATTTGTTTCTTTGCGGTCAGTTGTTCAGCTGAAACCGATGCCTTTTTCTCCAATTCCAGACAGACGGACTTTTCCGACTCTGCTCCCCAGAAGTGTGCATTGACATCAGGAGCAACTCTGTTCGTTGGAGTTGAAGTCGCTGCTATCGCACGTTCATCAGTGACAATGCCCTCTGGTGAGAACTGCTCGTTCTCTTCACCACCACTGCCACTGGGAGACACTACGGCTCCATTGGTGTCCACATTGCACGTGTGTTGTTTTGCATTGGCAAGTTCAATTCGTACAGCGATTGTGTTGGCTTGCTCAAAAATTTCAGCCATCTGGTGGGCATTCAAGGGACTAAGAGCCTTGGCCTCCTTGAGATGACTGAAGCTACTCTTGAATCGGTCATTCACTTCTGCATCACTAAATTAAACAATTAATTCATTTTAAAATACATTACTAGAGTTTCACTATTGTCATATAACTTTATTAATATTATTGTCTCTATCATCGTGTGTTGTCTTCATGGGATTCGGCATTGCTTCTGTAATGTAACATACCAGTAATCAGAAACTTTGTTTATCTATCTTTGATTTCAGTTGCTTAATATAAGCATAAAAATATTGACCACTGTTAGCAGACAAAGTTTACAACATTAAATTTTAAAAATGAAGTCCTATGTGTAAAGAATATGAAATAATAGGGTCAGATGACAAAAATTCTAATCTGGTCATTTGGCTGATGGCATCCTCTTGTATCAATCACAAAGTTTTTTTCTCTATGGTGATGCTGCATGGACTAGTAAGTAACATTCATTTGGCTTTGACTATCATGTTTGCCTAACTGTGCTGTCTAACAGCTACTGTAAAATAGTCTTTGAAATAGCTTACATTGCAGTGGGTTGTGATGAAACTTCAAAATCTCGTCCTTCCAAATCAATTAGCTTACTAAGTGACACTGGAAGTACAAAATTAACATACAATTAGCTTACTAAGTGAAACTAAAAGTACAAACTTAACATACAGTTAGCTTATTACGTGAAAGTACAAATTTGAAACTGAAACCAAATAATTAAGAATTACAAATTAAAACTCATTGCAATTTCTGAATGCACTGCATCTACAGTCGACTTTGATGATATCTCATGTGTGCTTTATCGACGGAGCTGTTCTCAATCTTAGGTTGAAAAATGAGCAGGGTCAAGGCCATTGAGTCACTAGAGAGAACCGTGTACATTTAGGTCCAAATACATGCCACAGCTTCAGAATGCGATGCTATCTTCCAGCTACACATAAGGTTTAGTCAGCTGCATGGGGCTTCGTTCAACTGCAAACAGACTGTAGCATGTATGTAACAAGGTTTAGAATAATGCTGTAAGAGGTTCTTAAAAGTATTTTACAAAGGTTCAGATGCACAGAAAAATCATCATAAGTAAAAATCAGATAATCTGAGCTCAGCTGCTACTAACGGTTGCCTATATCAGGTATCTCTGAATAATCGTGAGAAACAGATTGGTGATCATCTGGCCTATTCTTCTCTCCAAGTGGTTGGCTGTCTGGATCAGAAAAATCAATCAAAATCCCTGTGGCACAATCTGAAAAACAAGGACATACAATAGGAAACTAGCAGTGAGTAAAGTAGGTTGTGGTTTTCACTTCACTAAAAATAGCACACAGTGGAATAGGAATTTTCCCAGTTTTATTATTATTCTTTCTTCTTCAAGATAGAAAGAATCAACATGGCCACAGTCACAGCGCTCGGCTTGTAACGCAAAGAGTATGGGTTTAGTTACTAAGTAAGGACCTTGAGCAAGTCCTTCACTCACAACTGCTTGGCGCCATTGACTGATGCTTAGTCATTAGATAGTGGCGCTTAATAAACAATTATAATAATAGAGTCTAGTAGAACAGCCTCAACCGATACCATAAAGTAGTTATGGACTTGCTCACAGTCCCTACGTGATGACTGCTTCATGGAACACTTGAAGCTGTAGAGTCTGTATTAAAAGGGAACAAGAAATGACTTATTACTATATTGGCATGAAAACAAAAGACGGTACTTAATAGGATAGGATTGGATAGTATCTAATCGAACGATATACCATGCAATAAGATTACGTCAGATGACACAAACAACTAATACAGCATAGGTATCAAAGCATGTTCTAAAACAATGCAAACTGTTTGTGTGCAGCTGATGGAGTTACCTTGAAATTGCTCTACATAAATGTCCACTTGCCAGACTAAGAAATATATGAATTAAACAATTTAGGCTTTCACAAAACTGTATGAAACTTACCCTGCTTCACTAGTTTGGGAGAATGCTGGTTTTCTTTTGTTGATATTTGAACTGTTCTTGTGGTAGCAACGTGCTTCTTGGGAGAAACCTTTGGCTCAGATAAATCAATTAGAACGTCCGTAACACAGGCTTCTGCCATTAATAAAGGCAAAATCATTAGTCATTCTTAATTAAGTCACTCATAATGAGCATAATTTGCTTAACTCTTCTTGACAGCCTTCATATACTTTGGAAAATATTAGAAAAGAATTAGGCTGCTTTTTGGACTGTTATTTATGACAACCTGTCTTCTAAATTCAGAAGATTGGTACAAGAAACAAAGAGTTTGATGGTATTTGACACTTATGCAATTGGCAATGCACGCAGTATCTCCACTAAATGTGTCATGACTTTTTAAAATTGCTCTTTGGCTTTTGCAAAAGCAAGTTCTCTTCCTCCACTGGAAGATGATATGAATGGTAACTGTTTTGGCCTTTTCTGAACTTAGAAGACATATCTTTAAAAAATCAGAAAATGTCAAAAAACCAACACTTCCTTGCTCAGTTGTACCATCTACTGAATCCCTTTGGTGTTGTTTTTTAATGTTTACCACTGCACTAAACATCACAGTGTTAATTTAGTCAACATGCAACTTCACATAAAATCAACCCTTACTTTGAATCTCGGGCAAGCACAGGAACCGTAAATGGCATGGTGCCCATTCACACAGACAGCGATGGTGAAGGATCTTTCACTGGGCACTGTAGAAATCCTAAGCTTATGATCTCACCCGATCATTTCATTGGAAAATGCGCAGGGTCAAAGTCTTACGGTTGCAGTAGAAAAATGTGTACATTCATATTATATGTTTACTCCTTGCATTGCAGCTAGGAACCCTACTGTATCATAAGAAACCACCAGTTCGCTGTAGAACCTTGCAGCCTGTAAAGCTTTACTGTCCAGTCACATTATTCCCTTGTGTTTACATTTCAAGATTTGATAATCTTCTCTGTTGATTGGCTTTTTCTGAGGAGCCAGACTGCAGCTCTGACATTAGGTTGCACGATTCTAGGTAGCCCAACGCCATATTGTTCACAAGTAGAGCGACTGCAAACAGCCGTTTTCGAGGATTTCCCTTAATTTGATATAGGTAATTTGATATAGTACCCGTGAATAAGATGGTCTCCCTGACGCAGCTTATGCGTGGCTTGAGAAATTTGGGGGATGTACTTTTACATTTACAGATACAAATAATTCTTACCTTCTTTAGTCATACTGAACATCTGACAAGTCAACACACTAAAAACTTTGGCTATCTAATCAAGTTTCTTTCGTACTTTGCAGCAAACTAAGGATACTTTTATCGTAAAGAATGACTCCGAATTAAGGTGTGGTGTATCTGGTTAACGCAGTAATTGCATTTAACGCTCAGCATAAAAGAAACTCGTATTTTGAAACGACCTGAATTTAAATTTCGCCCAAAACAAAGTTGCTAACCATCACATGATTGAATACCCAAGCAGTGAAGTTCGAGTCGCTAAAAATCCCTAAACAGCTTTATAGTCTGTTCTCCCTCCCCCAATAGCTCCTTTCCTCTTTCTTTCTGGTCTGCTGGCAACCGGACTTGGTTCTTGACATGACAACCCCACTGACTTGACGCAGCGCTTGTGAATAAACTAATGCCCTGCGCTTAGCTTTAAGTAGCGCTTTAGTGTTTGGAGATTACGACTGACTATCATCTGTAATGAGTTGCAGGCCTACATTTTAGTTTATGAGTTTCATTCTTTGCCTAGGAGGTCACATCTAAGACCCATTTTCTTCTCTCTCGGTTAAGATATTTCCTTTAGTTAATATGTATTCATAAATATGATCCATTTCCTTTGCTTTTAGTTAAGATATTTCCTTTAGTTAAGCTATATTACATATTCTTCGTCGTCATCCGCATTGTATGGCAATCGGCGGCCCTAATTAAGCGGCACTAAAGTCTTTTCTGGTTCTGCCGTTTGTACTCCAATAACCTGTTTATTTCATACTTGACTTGTATCTGTATCATTTTTTGGGATCAATGAACGACGACTACGATGGATATTAATACCTCATGAACACGTTCTCTTGGCCCAACGTTGTGCCCATATGGGCCATATCAGGCCACCAGTTTCCATCAGTATGGGCCAAATGAACGTGTTCGTATGCGCTTAAGTAAAATATGAAGACCCTTGCAAAAAGACTATAACACGATTTCGGCTGTAAAAACGCCCGATTCAGCCGTTCGTCCTAACTCAACAGCTAATAAATTCAGTCACATTTTAAGACATTTCTTTCTTTACCAGTGATTCAAACCTTTAAACTCTGTAGGCAATAGAGTCAAATTACTATCACATAAATCATTTCAACGAAATCTGTAAAACCTGATCGATACACTTACATCTCTTACCACTTCTACTTTAGACATGGTCAAACAGCGAATTTCGACACGACTATTGCGCTGTGCATTCAGCCACTCGGTGTATTTTGATAAACCACACAAGTTGCTCAATGTTTGTCTTCTTCGGTAAAAGAAAGAATAATGCGCATTTCGGAAGAAATATTTGAACTGAAAGTCGAAGAAAACCGAAAACGTAACGAAAAATCCTTGTGGAGCACATTTTTTTTCAAGGCACACACAATCAGACGCAATGAAAAAGGTGAGAAATGTAAAAAGAAAAAACAATGGAACAGAAGCCAACAACTGAGCATCATTATGAACATGCATTTTATGAACAAGTTTACTTGATTATGCATCGTTTTGACGAAATATTCATCTTAATCAGTCCATTAAATATTTGAATAACATTTTCATTAATATTTCTTGGCGTTTCGAATGCTCATGAATATTCATTTTACAAACATGCATTACAAATATGCAGTAAGTGTGAATATTCATGCTACAAATATTAATTTTACGAGTTTCAATTGTTTTACGAATTGCCTTTTTAATGAATATGCTTTGACACACCAGCATTTTTATTGTGCAACGAGTAGGCCTATGTACCTTTTACAGAAAGTGCATTTTTACTCTGCATATGGAAATGAACATCTCAGCAATAGGCAAAGGCCCTTATATAATCAGATCTTTCTAATATGGAAACTTTTATATAACCATTGATTAAGATCCTATAGATGTACGAGTTGTTCTCTAGATGTTGTGGGGTGGGCGAGGAACAGTTTGAAGATTAGTCATTAGGAATTAAATAATCAAATAAATATGATTTTATCTGCAGAAGTAAACCTTTTTCAACAAAGGTGAACAGTATACTGTATGGTATATCAACATAGTAGATGAACAGCTTGTCTGGGGTGCTTATGAATGATACAAAAGGGTGCTTCTGCATAGCATCTCTCTAAGAACTGCCATAATTAAAACTGCACTACACTTATTTAGCACTTTTGAGGCTGCTGTGAACAATATGCATTTTCATGAAAATGATATTTAATTCCTCAGTAACAAGCATGTTAGGCATATCTGTTTACTGAATATCTATCCATATTCAGGCCTTCATTTTCAAAGAATAGGCATATTCATGTTATTCATTTCACTATTCTTATTAAATAAAGATATCAACAACTTTAGTGAATATATATATCCTACATTTTTACATCCTTATTAAATTTCTTTTATGCAAATGAGCTTTAAAAGCAATATTCAAGCAATTCATGAGGAAAAATGCCTTTTCTGTTTCCAACAAAACCTGAGTGTTTCTTGTTTACAGGTTAAAAAATTGGAACAGGATTTCAACAAATGAAAACAAAGACAAACAAAGAACTGAAATCTCATTACAAAAGCATTGGCGAAAATCTCTTGCACCAGTGACTGTGAAAAAGCAAGAAAACGGCAGCAACGAGCTTCCCTATTTTGTGCTGAATTTGACCCAAATTAAAACACTCTTCAAATTGTCCTGTCTGCCAAGAACAGACAGTAATGCCACCACCAACACAAATATAACTACCAGTATATAGAGCAGATTCACAGATTGCGACACATTTTCCTGTTACCATAAGAGGCCAAACAGATGGCTGTAGGCCTCAGAGTATCTTCCAAATAATTATTACCAGGCCACATACGTATATGTAGTACATGTATATCTTCCGCAAGAGTTCTGGCTACACCAGAATCTGTTGGGGATACTGTATGAATAGCTGTGAAGAATTGCAAATGAAATGGTATCCAGGGCAAGGAATGAGATTCTGCAGAGATACTAACTATGCAGCCAATAAGATGATTATTGCATGCTGGCTAGAATCAGTACACATGCAACCATTGTGGCCCACAGCCAGACATTTCTGTGTGATAACTGTAAGCCTCTCATACAATCTGCAAGGCCAGGAAGACCAGACACAGTGCCCAGAAACAGATCACAATAATGCACTCTTTTCTTACAGTGGATATCTGTCAGTGTAGCAAGACTTTTTTTGCACAATTTAAGACAAGAGTTGGGCAACTGTCTTACTACCTACCACCGGACAATCTGTTCCTATAAGCATTCCAACCACAATAGTGTCTGCGCTCAACAGACAATACTTTGAGAGTGTACACACAATTATTACCACACACATCACAGAAAATGCACCATTTAGTGTAAGCTATTCAAGGAATACAGCTAACTGCTCCAATGTCATGTGTAAATGTGGTAACGAAATACCGGAAGTGAAATTTTCTTGATGCAGTGTGTCAGTATCTATTTCCACATATCAAATATAACCGGTGAAAATTCAAGTTTAAATCATACTCAGCTTATAACTCAAACTTTATATTGTGTTTATGTAACAATCTTATTATCAACTACTCTTAGCCTGCTACCATATTTAGCCAAATAGACATACATATTTTTATGTAATTTTTACAGTAATTCCAGAATAATCTGAACTGTAAAAAAATGAATGTCACCAACAGCTAGAAATAGTTTGATTACAGCATAACTTGTGGGTAATAAATTATCAGTCCTCAAAGATTTCTCATCCATAGGTATAAAAGTCAACAATTCTTAGGATTACCATCAAATGATTATAATCATCACCATCATCAAATAATTAGCCGCCAAGAAAGACGGCCGATAAATTTTTGTGCTTAATTATGTCATTAAAAGTTACAAAAAATTAACGAAGATGACAATGTTTTTCTGCAGGTTCATCTGAAAATTTTTTACAGCTGTTAGTCGAAAAGTTTCTGGTAAGTAAGCAGGCAAGTGAGTATGTACATGAGTATGTAAATGTATAAACGAGTACGTAAATGAGTAGGTAAGTCTGTAGTAAAGGGGCAGTGGTTGTTACCTTTAAAATACTGAAGTGATTAAGGACATGTAGCAGTTTTCGTGATATATGCATAACATGGTTTTAATAGCCAGAAATGTGCGTTGCCTGTGATCAAACACTTTCCTCATAGCCAGCCATTTTTGTCTGAATTGGGCCATGGTGGAGGGCTTTGTTCAATATTTATTTATTACTTTATGTTGAGTCTTGGCTTCAGAGCTTACTGATAAATGACTTCCTCTTGGCTGACAGTACTTCAAAATGCAGCTCAATCAACTAGGAATCTGTATTTTGCATTTACATAAATGTCTAACATCCAAAGCACTTCGTATGTTCACCTTGGAAACTTCTCGAAAGAAGAGCTGTAGCAAGCTTCCATACATTATGCATCAATTAATTAGACATGATACTGTTAATTCAAGGCCACACTATCCATATGGCAGTAGGCCAAAGCGGGTTCTTAATTATCAAACAATTTCTACCTATGAGCTTTACGGCTACAACGATGTGAGGGGAAAATACGTTGACACAGAAAGTAAACAAAAATCTACATAATTTAAAATAAATTCCGTGCATCTGGTAATGTGTAATTGCCATATCAATGCAGCACCCCAGTGGCAGATTCAGCATAGTGTAAATCTACATTCCCCACCTGGAGAACTTGCTGGACCGACATTTTACCCACCTGTTACATTACTACATCACAAACCCCACTAGTGCTATGCCTCCAACTTCAAAACCAGGATCTGCCTCTCACTTCTATGCAGGACCTACTCAGAAGCAAAGGGAACACACTGTGAAGCTAAGCTACTTTTTAAAAAGCCCTTCTATGAATATGTCATCTGGCACTTTGGATAAGCTCTAAAACCACATTATACCAGTCTAGATACAAACCAAGTCAAAGTCCTCTCTGTGTATCTGC